>JAQGBS010000834.1:0-18762 GCA_034698545.1 Acrobeloides obliquus
GTTTTTTCTATGCGAAGAATCGATTTCCGACTCTTGAAAACGCTTCCCTGATTCAGGGAAGAGGATGTGTTTGAAGCAAAAATATGCTAATACAGGGTCAGAGAATGTCCGGCAATGTGCGTAATCGATTTTCCACATAGAAAACCCTCTTATCGGGTTATTTTGGTGAAAATTAAGCAATTTGAATTTTTTTTAAATCGCCCGAAAATCTCAAAAGTTCCATTTTTTGGCACCCTGTAAAAAGATCAGCGCTGATGGCGCAGGAGCAAATGGAGCAAAATTCATCTTTAACGAGAAAGGTTCGATTCTCAATAGACGAAGATTTATTTTGTTTATCGAAAAAGTTGTAAAAGCAAAGACTCTATTTGACAAAATAAAAATTCGACCTTCGGTGATTGAACCCCAAACACGTAGCTAGTCGTCAGGCATGGAAGGGGGTACACTTTTCTGAAAAAAATCATTTTTGAAAGACAATTTTTGGAGCTACTACACAATAGGGGGCTATCCACATGAAAAATTTTCAACAAATTTTTCTCTGGAAATGATCCCTCTAGGAGGTAGAAACATGCTGGGAATCCGAATTTGACATTTTCAAAGCGAAAACGCTTCCCTGATCCAGGGAAGGCCTGTGTATTGAAGCGAAAAGTTGATTTTTGCGACTTTTCACTTCAAACACAGTCCTTCCCTGGATCAGGGAGGCGTTTTTCGCTTTGAAAATGTCAAATTCGGTTTCCCCGTATTTTTTTACCCCTAAATGCATTTCCAGAAAAAATTTAAAAAATTTTTTTCACGTAGGTGGCCCCCTATTGTGTAGTAACTCCCAATTTTTATCGAAAATCGGAAAAAATGTCATTTTTAATTGACTATTTTCAGCCATGAGGAAACCGGTCCCCGGTGCACCTCCTCTAACTACGTCCTTGTTGAACCCCCTCTCAGTTCAAGATGAATTTTGTGCCCTTTGCTCCTGCGCCATCGGCGCTGAACTTTTTCCTCTTGGCGATAAATGATTTATACTTGTACATAATAAATGTGTAATTTTTTTAAGCAATGCCATCTTTCAAATAAATTTACCTCGGATTCGTATTTTTCGCTCGAAAAATACTCTATATATGTTGAAATTGGATTTTTTAAACTGTAAAAAATCGATTTTTCTGGTCAAATCCCCTCAGGGACACTTTTTCAGGACTTGGAAAAATTTTGAAAAGTCGAAAGTTGTCTCGCTTTCAGTTCGCTATAAATCCTTTCGTACAATGTTATTGGCACTTAGTTAACACGTTTTTATGCGTTTTTACGAAGATTTAAATGTTTGCACGCTTTTGTGCGTTGTGTTGATGATGACGGTGAGGGTAAGCCCCATATTGACGATTGATGATGAGGGGGAGGTGTGTCGAAACAAGTGAAAATTTTGATGCGTAATATGTGAACTCTCCAAAGACTAAAAAGTGTGCGCAAAGATCGAAAAACAAAGTGGGTACAAAGACGGTATGCGCAAAGATAGTCCACCCAAGATTTAGGCCTTGAAAATCATGCCTCTAACATATGATGTTATTGATAAGTGATGACAATTACAATTCCAGCTAATTCCCAACTCTTTCAGATATACTATTCACAGAGAAGATTAACATAAAAAATTAGGCTAATTTTGTTTGCTCGTTTTTTTGCTGTTGTATCTCATATCGTTTTGTTTAATTTAGCAGCATTTTTATTCGTATTTTGTTCAGGATTCGGGCTTCGCCTGTTCTAATAAGAGGCACTTACTTGAACATTCGAAAGTCCCAGGCGACAAGTGTATAACGGCTCAAATTTAATTTATTTAGAAAGATTGAGGCATGGGAAAAATTTTATTAGTCATTACAAGTCAATCAGAGATTTATAAAAAATTCAAAACCTTGTCGGAGCCGTGAGGGCACCCATTTTACCCTGTATATCTCTAAATTTTTCTTACGCTTCTTAAAACGTAACTACGTACTTTTATTAATGGATAAGAAAAAAAGAATCATAGCATTTCAAGCGTAAATTTTAGTTAATTAATTAACAAGAAATATGACACTATAAAATCATTTCTTTGAAATCTTCTGATTACTTTTTCTTTGGTAAGCGATCATCTGTGTTTAATTTCCATGTAACGATTTTTTGAAAAGCCATTTCTACCACTATAGCTTTAAGATATAAGTCTTGAAAAGGTACTTCTGATTTAATCTTTATTAATTGTTAACTTAAAATGGCTTTACCAAAAATCTTCTTTTAATTCCTGATTCAATCGGAAAAATTTTATAGAAGAAAAAAATCTTTGACGAAAAAAAGGACTATATTTTGTTCAGGATTCAGGCTTCGTTTGTTCTAATAAGAGGCATTTACTTGAACATTCGAAGGTCCCAGGCGACAAGTGTATAACGGTTTAAGTTTAATTAATTTAGTAAGATTAACGCATGAGAAAATTTTTATTAGTCATTACGAGTCAATCTGCGATCTATAAAAAATTCAAAATTTTGTCGGAGCCGTGAGGGCACCCATTTTATATTGATTTTTTGAATTTTTCAACTACTATAAATCATTCTAAATAAAATTTGGCTTTTTGAGCCGAAATTTCTATATGTTCGATTTATTTCAATATGGCGAACGTTTTTAGCATGATGTTGAAAAAATCCGAGTAACTTTTTCGACCCAACAACCTGTCGCCCGGGTAAAAATGGCTCAAAAAGTAGCTCAGATTTTTTCAAGGGCCCAGCCAAAGGTGTAAAACCTTAAATGTTTTTGAGTTCAAGTCTGATTTTATTTTAAGATCGATTTCGAGTTTTATAAAAAGTTCGAGTTTCAATCTTTAAAAAATCTTTTTTTATGGCAATTACTAAAAGTAGTAGCGGTATTACAAAACAACCATTTTTAGAAAAAATTTTGCTATAGGTTGCAACTTTTTAGTTAAGGCTGCAGAGGTTGCAATACCTAGCTGAGGTTACAGTCTGCAACCTAGAAGTGAACAGCTCAAGAATGGACAATAACCTCTACCCAAATATTACATCTGAGGAAGTTCATATGAGTGAAGCTTTAGATGAAGAAATAATAATAAAATGTTATGAATCCGACGCTTTCCAAAGATTTCAAGAAATTGTAAGAAAGTCACATTTTTACGCGATATTGCTCTCCCTAAATAGGGGCCATCCAGATATTACATAATCAACTTTTTGGTGGTTTACCCCCCTCCCCCCAACGTAATCATCAAAAATGCACTAACTTAATCAATTTTTACGAAGAGGGCTGATCCCCCCCTTCCCCAACATGATTACGTAATATCTGGATGACCCCATACTATTAATATTTATTAGGTAGATGATCTCCTATTGGTTGCTTCAACAACATCCACTTTTTTCAATGTTGTGGTCCTCTTTTGTGCAGTTAAGTTATTTAAACGAACTGGTGACACTATGCACTTGTTCATTTTCAACATGACTATTGGAGATTTGTTAATGACTGGTTCGTTTTTGAAAATATTTGAACTTTTTTTATTTTTAAAATCATAAATATATAGGGTGTGGCAAAAAAACGCGAATTTTGCCAATTTTAAAAAACACGTTTTTTGCCATTTTAAGAAGTTTTTATGGGACAAAAAATTTTTTGACGCCGGATTCGTGTTTTTCAGCTATTTTTACCCTAAAAATGATGTTTTTAGAAAAAATTTTTTTTCGAAAAATGACCTCAAAAATTGGCAAAATTCGCGTTTTTTGCCACGCCCTGTAAAAAACCTATTCCTGTATCCGTCGTCCGTACAGGGTGTCTCAAGTGAGCCGGACCCTTTTTTGGGACGATCCCTTGAGCGCCGAAGGCACTCGGTCTTTCGGTTCTGAGCCGTCAAACCAATTCTGATTTTTTACCCTTTGATATTGTAACTTTTGAATCTTTTTCTGACTTTCGCAGCGCTGCGAAAATAAAAAAAAAGACCATTTATGTAAGATTTTAGCTATTTCCCTACCGATTCACTCTCTTATACAAAAGCATTTTGATTTTTTCATAAAATATAATCATTTATGTGCATTGATGCATTTTTCCAGTTGGCTGGGCTTGGCCGTAAGCGGTTTATCACTTACTTTACTCAATGTGGACAAGTTAATTTATTTTCTTTGGCCACTTCATTATGATCGGACCATGTCCAAACAGAGAGCTGCTTTCTTATGTACTATTATTTGGGGCATTCCTTTCGGGTAAATCTGATTTTATGTGTAAAAAAGTCCGAGCCCATACTAACCGCACTCGGAAGCGAGCCCGAACTCGTTCTCCAGGTACGGCGCTCGTACTGGAGAAAAACTAAAAAATAAAAATTTATCAAATTTTTAGGTTTGTCAGTTATGTTTGGGCTTTTAATATTGTCTACGTATCAGATGATTGTAACTTAGATGTAATAGTATCTTAAAAAATTGAACATTTTCTTAACACTCTCTTTTTAGGTAGCAGATCTACGTAAATATTTTTATGAAGTTTTCGTGGTCGTATTCTCTATTTTACCAGTTATTTCGTCCCTATTTGTTAGTATTTATTTATTTCGACTTACACATCAAAAGAAAGGTGTTTATATGGCCAGTAGTCAAGTTGACATGCCAACGCTTAGAGCAAAAGTATGCGATAGTAAATAAAAAAATTTAAATTACTTTTAAGGTCAAATCTCTGGTGTCCATATTTGCGACAACCGTTTGGACATCTTTTAGTCTATTGCCATATCGCATTTTCAATATTTATCGAAAATTTTTATTGGACCGGCATACTATGGGCTGTGAACAACGGGAGATTTATGATTGGGTAGCTTGGGTGTTGCTTTATTTGCTCATTGTTCATCCGGTAAAATTGTATTTGTAAAAGTGGTAAAAAACAAATTTTTAGATAGTAAATCCCATAATAACGGCCATTGTTTATGCGCAATATAGAATTTCCATAAAAAAGCTGTTAATAAATTTATCTATTTGCACTTGTCTTTGTTATAGCTACCGAGGGGAAATCACTGAGACAAGGTTGGAGGCCCCAACTGATACAAGTTTGAATGCTTTTGTTTTCAAGTTAGTTTGATTAGAAAATATAATTTTTCTTTAACCCGTTTATGCCGACATTGCCTTTTTCAATCACAATATTTTGGCAACCCTAACTCACATTTTTTTGAAAAACTTTGATAGACCACTGATATATTCCGATCGCCACGCACTTCGGCCATTCGATTTTAGTTGTAAGCCATAACAGCAAGCATCGTTCTTCGCGTAAATCCTGATTTCGGAAAATACTTGCGCTTAGGGCGTTATCGGATACACACCGAGTGAAAGTTCTCAACATAGGAGGTCATATTGTTGATCTTCATCTTGTCCAGGTCATTCATAAAAGCTGCTTTTGTCGCGCATGCCAATGTCTTCTGATACAGCGCCGATTCTGGAGAAATAGGCTCATATCGCGAATCAGTAGTTGTTACATCCGAAATATGCGGGCATTCAAAAAAGTATCAATTAAGAAAACAAATCAATCGATAGAACAGAATTCTATGAATAAAGTACTCAAATATTTTCCAACTTTTAAAATATTTTCAAGTTAAAATAATGTAAGAGAAGCGTTTTCACGTTTTGGGAATGCTCGAAACCGATTTATCGCATAGAAAAATGGTAAAAAAGTAGTTATCCCGAAAAAAATTTTTTTCGGAAATCCCCCCTAAATGTCAGTCCTCCTTTAAGAGAGTTGATTCCTCTGCATTAAAAAACCCCAGGTATGAATTTTTCGACCACCTGGCTTTCTTGTACGATTTATCAGCAAAGAATTTTTACAAAGTCACCAATTAAATTTTAGCTTCCTTTCGAGGAGACGATGACGTACTCGTGGTAACTTCTCTACTACCGATCATGAAATGTCAAGACCAAGCCAAGGACATTGGTGTCTACGCGAAGCCAAGGAAATGAGCTCCTCGGTGAACAACTGCGATGCTGCATTAACAACATCAATTGCTGAAGAACCAAATGGCAACATTGAAGAAGACAATGTGGAAACAGTGGGGTAGCCATGTGTAAAGAATGCGCCACAACAAGATCAATTTAGAATAATCTCTTTATGTTTTGTATATTAGTGCGAAAACTCTGTTTCCTTATTTCATTCTGTCATCTCTTTTCTCAGTTTATTTGTATCTATCGCGTTTTACGTCGCATCGTTAGGGTCACCAGAAGCACGGGACAAGCTATCGTACGAAAGTATGACGGCCCCACAAGCTATCATACGAAGTCATCGTACGATCGTAAAATTAACGTAAGGGTACGACGAAATCGCCACAAGCTGTCGTACGATCGTACGACACAGTACGATGGCATCGTACGAAATTCGTACGATAGCTTGTGGCCATTGCGTCCGTCGTACGAGTGTATTTTACACTCGTACGATGACTTCGTACGATAGCTTGTGCCGTTGTTTGTGGGGACACGATAGCTTGTGGCGACCCTTATTTTTTTGTTTTTATTCGTATCGCATTCTTATCGAGCATTGCGTTGGGCAAGACTTTACTTTATAGAAAGACTCAAAAACACATGGAATCAACTTAAATCTAAACGACCTGAAAACACGATTTAAACGTATAAAATGTGCAACCAACTCATTTTTTGGGTCCCTTTGAAGGGTCCAAAATACCCTATTTTTAAGGTTTTTCCTTTGTAACAAGGTCGAACTTTGTTATAACCGAAAGTTGTTGTAATCTCCACAGCCCTAGGTCTATGCGAAATTATTGATGTAAATTTATTTTTTATTTTTTCCGCTTATTTAATTTCCAAATTTATAAAATGAGTGTTCAATTTTTCGAACATTTGTGTCACGATGTTTAGAGCACCAAAAAACTTGTTATTTGATTAAGGAATTCATTTTTTAACAGTTCGTATCATGTGAACACTAAAAATTAACACACTCAATGAATCTTAATTAGTTCCTCAGGGTCCCGTTTTGTTTATAAACCGTCTTGTTTTATAAACATGACATTTGGAGAATTTTTGGCAAACTTACAAGTTGTTCAATTTAGAAGAATCGATGATGAAGGTAAGTTTGAAGTAATTTTTTGAAATTATTATTTTTAGACGACATATTTGTTCTTTATCATGGCTCTTTTGACCATGAGAGCATATTGTACTCCGGTCGGTTCATATGAAAAGATCATGAACAATGAGTATATAGCGTGTGATCATGTCAAAGTTCCTTGTCCAATTGGTCAAGTTTGTACTGAGCACTTCTGTGATTGCACAGAAGATGAAATTAGAAGAATTTTTGGCAATCTCAAATTAGACGTTGGTGAGAAATTCTCGGATATCGGTTATTGTATTTGTGCAAAATGTATTCCTCTTTCTCCCGGATCACCCAATAAGTATGGGCCATTTCCCGTCAAAATACAGGGTGTCCCAAAAAAGTTGCAATTTTTTAATTTATCACTGAATCAGCACTGATGATGCAGGAGCAAATGGCGCAAATTTTATCTTGAACGAATAGGGTTCGACTCCCGGTGGACAAAGTTTTATTTTTTTTATTTTTAATTGACACTTTTTCAGCCATGGGGAAAATCGGTCCCCGGTGCACTCCATTATAGCTATGTCCTTGTTGAACCCCTCCCCCCCCCAGTTCAAGATGTTACGCCCTTTGCTCCTGCGCCATCGGCGCTGAACTTTTCCATCTTGGCGGTGATCTATAACTTGTACATAACAAATTGTGTAATTTTTTAAACCAATGCTATTTGTCAAATAAATTTATGTAAACTCGTTGAAATTCAACAACTTATAACCCTAAGATATTGATCATTGCATTTGTTCAAAAAGTTGGATTTTTTGAGATAACAATTTTTATTAGAGTTGGCTATAATCTCCAAAAGATCTCCTTTCAAACTGGATATGATTTCCAAACATTGGTCTAATGATAAGTTCGGCAGAAAGTCGCATTTGATCGTTTCGAACTTTTGATTTCACTTTATATTCTCTTAAAATTCGTGCTATTACGCATTTTTCTTCCATCATAGCAAAGCGTTGGCCTAAAAGATCAGTTTAACGATGGAAACAGTGATATAGCAAAGGGAGAGGGGTGTGGATGACCTCCTTTCTGGAAAAATTTTTTTAGGGGGGAGGACCGAGATCTCGGTCCCCACTTTTGGGGGGCCGAGATGTTTTTCTGATTTGAAAATTAAAAAAAAACCCAAGACTTAAGGGAAGGTACCATATATATTCGGGCCTTTAGCTTTCTGGGTATAGATATAGTCTTACCAATACAATTTCTCGACCCAGCAGAAAACGGTATATAACAATAAGGATGCTTCAATTCCGTTTCAATAAATCTCTCTGGGTTAAACACATCTGGATCTGGCCAATATTTCGGGTCTCGATGAACCATAGATGGATTAATAACAACCGCTGTGCCAACAGGCAGGGTATAGTTACCTAAAAATTTTCATATAAACTCAAAATTTGAAAATTTTTGATCCACTTACAAACTTTAATTTCTTCTGTAGCTTGTCTGGCTATCAATGGAACACTTGGATATAGCCTTAGTGTCTCTTTTAAACAGGCTTCTAGATACTTTAAACGACCGATATCTTCGAAAGTGACTTCTCTAGGGGTCTCTCCTACAACGTAGTCAATTTCTTCATGGACTTTTGCCTGAATTTCAGGATGGGTTCCCATTAGGTGGAGGAAGAAATTCATAGCGGCTGAGGTGGTGTCATGACCCTAGAAATGGGTTTTTATGTGGAGAGGTAAAATTTTATTGGTACTTCGAAAGTGAAGGTGTCAACTTCTTCTTGGAGTCCTTCTCGATCAAGATCTCCTTTCTCTAGCATATCTAACATTAGGTCAAGAAAAGCCATCCGACCTCTGCCATAAGTTTTCTCTTGTTTTTGATATGCTTCAAAACCACCGTAGGATTCTATTAATGCTTTTCTTTTCGCAATAGCCTAAATATGGAGTCATAATTTTTATATTTGGACAAATTTGGAACTAGTTCGAATTACACTGAGCATCAAAAATCGAACTTTGGTCGAAAATAGAATTTTGAATTGATCAAAAAAGAAAATTTTTTTTCATTATCTGGAATTGACCCCTCTATGGGTAATATTCTGCGCGGCACCCAAATTTCACATTTCCGAGACCTGAAAATCTTTCCCTGAATCAAGAAAAAGTTATTTATATCACGTATGGCCAAATTTTTGACAAGAATACATGCCATACATTTATACAACTACCACGAGAGCAGCATTAAAATAAGGTTCAAGGCACGCGCCATCGAATTTTGGCAACAAAAAAATCCCTAAACAATGATGGTTTTAAAAATTTAACGATTTTCAAACAAGGACATCATTTTTGGGTCAACCAAATATTTAAAAAAAGGAGCTACTACACAGGGGGGGGGTGGCCACCGAGTAAAAATTTTTTCTGGAAATGACCCTTCTAGTAGTAAAAACATGCGGGAAATCCGAGTTTGGCATTTTAGAAGCGTAAAAACGCTTCCCTGGTTTAGAAAAGGCCTATGTATTGAAGCGAAAAGTCGGAAAAATGCGATTTTTGCCTACAAACGACCCCTTTTGGGGTAAAAATGTGCGGGAAAGAAAAAGTGTTGTTTTTAGACTAAAATATGTTATTTTCTCGAATTTTCGCGTCGATATACAGCTTTTCTTGAATCCGAGGAATTTTATAAATATCAAATTCGGATTCCCTGCACATTTTTATCCCAAAAGGGGTCGTTTTTAGAATAAAAATCGAATTTTTGCGACTTTTCGCTTCAATATATAGGCCTTCTCTGAATCAGGGAAGTGTTTTCGAAAATGTCAAACTCAAATTCCCCGCATGTTTTTAGCCATAGAGGGGTCATTTACAGAAAAAATTTTCATGTAGGTGCCCCCTATTGTGTAGTAGCTCCTGAAAAAATTTTGAGCATCAAAACGAAAGTTTGAATTTTAAAATGTAAAATGGTTCCTTTACATTATTTGTAAATTCATGCAAAATTTTGAGCCATTTCTTTTGAGTAAAGCCTTCACCAAACAAGTCAAATAAAATATTGAGGTAAAATTGAGGTTTCATGAATCGCTGATGGACCAAATATTTCATTCTAAAAAATTAAAATTTTTGAAAAAGGTTTCTTTAATTTTTTTTCAATGGTAGTACACGTGCACAAACCCCACCCAAACCCTCTCCAATTTTGTGGGGGTCGCGAACATACATGGGCAGGGGGGGGGGGGGGTACTGTACCCCCCTAATTCGTCGTATCGGGGGAAAAATTAATGGACCAATTCGTATTTTGGGGCCCAGTACTCCCCTGCTTGCCCATGTATGGTCGCGAACAAAGTGCAAATAAAATTCGGGCACGCGCGCGAAAAAATTTAGGCGCGAAGCGCGCGTTGTTCAAATGGCTTGGTAGTCCGTTGCCGCTCATAATAGAAAAAAGTCCGCTTACGATGGCCAAGTGGATAAGGGAGCAGCCCGTACGATCTGGCAAGTTAAGCAACGTTGGGTACACAGGTTCGATAGCCGGTGGGGCAAAAAAAGCAATGGAGTAAAAAAAAGTTTACTTCATTATTTGTAAATTCTTTTGAAATCAAAATTTTTACACTAGAGGGATCGAACCTGCGGGTCAAAATTGCTTAACATGCCAGATCGGACGGGCGGCTTTCCTATCCACTTGGGCATTGCGTGCAAACTTTTTGTCTTTTATGAGCATAAACGGACTATGGTGTAGCCCGTGGTGTAGTGGTTAACACGTCATTCTAACATACTGAAGGTCCCTAGTTCGATTTTGGGTGAGCTCAGTAAATTTTTTCCAATTTTTTCTCGAAAATTTTCTATATTTTACAATCATTTTTGTTTGTTTTGTTTTTGTAAAAAATTTAGAATTTTTTAAATAAAATTTGTATTTTTGCTTAAAAATTTCAAATTTACCCAAAAACGGCATCCAAATATTCCGTGTGTGTTCTTTGTGCATCAATATTTGTACCGAGCGCAGACTCACAAATTATGTCTAGAGTGCACAACGAGATCGTATGGAAGATGTCATTGTAGCCTTGGCCAACCAACTTGTCAAACTTGCCCATTAGAGTGGTGGCATGTCTATTGTATACCTGGAAAAATTTTGAAGAAGTTTAAAATGGGATCATTTTAAGAAAAATTAATTTACCTCCACAAAATCTTTAAGTATATCATAATGGAAGGTAGGTGTCAAGAGTTTTCGTCGAGGACGCCATTTGTCTGGTTTGCTGCAAAAAAGAACAAGTTTTTATGCGTGTTTTGTAGTCTAGAACGCTTTAGAGACCTGTTCGAAAAAATAGGAAAAATGCGAAAAAATTGAAAAAAATAGGAAAAATAAAAAAAATTAGAAAAATTCGAAAAAATTAGAAAAATTAGAAAAAATTGAAAAAAATTGGAAAAATAAAAAAAATTAGAAAAATTAGAAAAAATGGAAAAATACGAAAAAATTTGAAAAAATTCGAAAAATTTGAAAAAAAGGAAATAACAAATTATATTGAAAAAACAACAAAAATTTGTCAGAAATAGAGAAAAAATGGAAAAATTTGGTGTAAAGTTCATTCATAGACAATCACGACGGTTTGGAGCTACACAATGGGGGGTCACCACCCACGCGAAAAATTTTTCGAAAATTTTTTCTGTAATGATCCCTCTAGGGATAAAAACGTGTGGGGAATCCGAATTTGATATTTTCGAAGTGAAAAAACGCTCCCCTGATTCAGAAATTCGAATTTCCCGCACATTTTTACCCCAAGGGGTCGTTTTTAGCCAAAAATCGCATTTTTAGACTTTTCGTTTCAATACACAATACGTCTTCCCTGAATCAGGGAAGCATTTTTTCGCTTCGAAAATATCAAATTCAGATTCACCCGCAAATCAAAATTTTTTAGGATATAGTAAATTTCAAAATTTTGTACCTGATTAAAATGCCTTGACCAATCCATGGCGATAAAAAATTATATAAAAATAGCTTGTTCAGAACTTTGTTACTAGACAAAATCGCTTCGACTTCTTCAGCTCCATATAATAAAACAAAGGGTATAAATGGACCTAGCCAAAATCTGCATATCCTCTCACCGTTTCTTTGCCATAAGGCACTTGCACCTTGTGTTTGGGAGAAAAATTCTAAAAAATAGAACAATTTTACTATACGAATTTAAGGTTGTGGTAGGAGGTGGCCTGACTGGCGCAGTAGGTTGTGTGTTTGGCTGTTGCCCGAAAGGTCGCGGGTTCGATACCCAGCTTCCTCGCTTAGTTTTTGCCCAAAAATTGGTCTCAATTTTGAGATGATGAGAAATATAGTGTCTGTTTCAACTCACAAGTCCATCACTAATTCCCCGACCCTGGTAAGATGGCAGGCAACATTAAATTCTACATGTCGAGGGTTCGAATCCCGTTAGATGATATAAATTTTTGGAAGTCCTTTTAAAGATCAGGGAAAAATTTTATAAAGCATAATTTAAAATTTACGATAAAAATGTGGTTCAATTTTGATAACTTTATCCTCACGAAATCGAACCTGACGATCTCAACGTTGCTTAACTTGCCAGATCGGACGGGATCGCTTCTTACCGACTCGGTAAGGAAGCGATCAAATAAGAATTGATCACCGGCCAAATACAAATTGATCGCTCGATACGACAAATTGAAGGGGCAGCACCCCCTCCCCCTTTGTGCATGTATGCTACCGGGACATCATGTATAAACTTACGATCAGAATTCGGTTTCAATTGATGAAAATTTCCTAGAATTGGTATATTTGCGGGTCCTTGCATCTTATCAATAAGATCGTGTAAATACCGATAATACTTATAGATATAAATAATTGCATAAATGGTAACAAAAATAGCCAAAATGAAACCAATTAGTGCCATTTGAGATTATAAAGTTATAGGGTAGGAAATGAGTTTAGGATTGAGAATATAGGATTATGCGTATTTCATCCAAATTTCAAGGTTCAGTATACAGTCATGGATTAAGGTCAAATCTTTTAGGGAATAACAATATGCTCAAATTTGAGGAAGAGTTTAATTTTGAGTTGAAATAAAATAACAAGTTCTAGGAACGTTTCTAAAATGTCAGCATAGGATAATATTTTTTGAGGGTGCCCCTCAAAAAATGGAAATTTTGCAATTTTTGCGAGCATTTTTTCAAATTTTTAAATTTTCACCAAAATAGCCTATAGGAGGCTTTTCTATGCGAGGAATCGATTGAACGCATGGCTGAACCTTGAAAACGCTTCCCTGACCCTGATTCAGGAAAGATATGTGTGTATTGAAGCGAAAATGGTCTAATATATGTGCAACCGATTCCTCGCATAGAAAAACACCTGTACGCTATTTAAGTGAAAATTAAAAAACTTGAACAAAATTTAAAAAAATTGCCAATTTGTTGGTGCACCCTGTAATACAAAAAGAACACTTAACAAAAAATCAAAACTATTAGACAACACGATTTTCCGGTTCTTAAAAGTTTCAATAGGAATGTTTGGCAAATTTTAATCGAACACATGATCTTGTACAATATGTGGCCACTCGAAAATTAAGTGAACAAATTTGTTTAAATTGAAATAGCAAAAGTTGATCAAATAATTTATTTAATGGGGGGGGGAAGGAACCACTTTCATCAGAAAACCCAGTTTGGGGTCATTCAGATATTACGTAATCAAAATTTCGGGTTTTTTGACCCCCCCCCCCCCCCCTGTAATCAAACGTAATCATTTGGCTACCCCTCCTCCCCTTGATTACGTAATATCTGGATGACTCCTTTTTAACAAAAACAAAGTTTTTACACGTATGATTGGTCATATATAGGGTAAAAATAGCGAGGAATCGATTCCTGCCATTATTTTTTGACCACAACTTCAAAAAAGTGGCCAAATACATAAAAAATCGATTTTTAAACAATTTCAATGTGCAAAAAAGTTTAGACTCGGGCGAGAGTCGAACATGGATCCCAAAACAAGTTGGATAATAACGTTCCCAATTGAGTCAACATACAAGCTAATTGAATATTGTAAAATATTCAATTAGCATATATTGTTAGCGATTCATATATTGTTAGCGATATTTAAAAAAAGTTTGTATTAGATTCTTCAATTGTGTATTTCACGCAAAACCAATATTATATAACGATTCATCATGATCAAATCTATTAAAATTACGAGGGAAATGAAAAAGTTATGTAGAATTATTAAAAAAGTTAAAATAAGTGTAAAAAACGCCTAAAAAATCGATTTTTTTTAATTTTTCTCCAAAAGACCGTAGAACGAGTAGTCTTCAAAATCGAACCATGTAAAATATTTTATTTGTCACACCTACATGTCCTTTACACGTCACTTATCTTGTGGTAGGATCTTTCAAGAGAAGAATTTTTCATGTTTCGCTTCTGCGCCTTGATATTCTTCGTTCTTTGAAAAGTAAGCGCATTAATTTAGGCAGATTTTTAGGTTAGAATAAAAGAGGCGTGAAATTGAGAAATGAACAAAAAACTTGGAGCTACTGCACTTTACAGGATCGTAAGTCGAAGTTAGAAAAATGCCAGAATTTTACATTTTTTCATAAAACGTGATGTTCTACAAAGTTGTTCACTGTGGTCTCATTCAACGAGCTATCTCTAAGTCCAACCGGATTTAAATTGACCGAGATATAGCCTTAAAACGAAAAAATAGGCAAATAAACACATTTAGGGCCATATCTCGGTCAATCTAAATCCGGTTGGGCTGAGAGATAGCTCGTTGAATTCCTGAAATCACGGTGAATAACTTTTTAGAACATCATTTTTTATGAAAAAATCTAAAATTCTGGCATTTTTCTTCTTAGACTTGCGATCCTGTAAGTGACTACCTTAAAGTGCAGTAGCTTCAAATCATATTCTAAAAAAACCGCGTCAAAAACAGATTTTCCTATGAGAAAATAGCCTCGCCCTTCCTACAGGAAATTCCATTTGTTGTAAAAACGTGTAGAAGAGTTTTTGGAAACTTCCGATACCAGATTTGAGCATGATTTTCAATTGCAAAAGGCAATAAAGAAATTTAACCATAAAAATTTAGGTAATATGAAATTCGGCAAAAGTTTTCGGACCTGACCGGTACTCGAACCCGGAACTCTTGGCTACCGACCAAGTGCACTACGATTGTGCTAACGAGACGTACAACTGATGCCCGTTAATTGGTAAATACTTAACGATGTATTTTCCACTACTCACACTGTGATTAACACCTGTGTGCCAAAAATTCTCAAAAAATGAGAACCATCACCTATCGGTAATCCCTACGTCCATCTTGTACTGTTAATCGGTCGGATGGCACACAGGTGTTAATCACAGTGTGAGTAGTGGAAAATACACCGTCAAGTATTTAAAAATTAACGGTCAGTTGTAGGTCTATGTAGCACAATGGTAGTGCACTTGGACGGTAGCCAGGAGGTAAGGGTTCGAGACCTGATTGGGTACGAAAACTTTTGCCGAATTTCATATTACCTGTATTTTCACGTTCTCCGCGTAGTAATAATCCGAGCTTCAAAAAATGAGAACATAAAAATTGATTAAAAGATTACGGTAGGCATATAGTTTTTGTCAATCGAAACATTACAAGAGTTACTGCTAGAGATAGAGTATTGAAGCTTATACTAGTTTCAAACTGGATGCTCCATAATAACATCGTTTTCGACATGATGGATTTCCCGATCAAAATTCCAATGTCAAAACGTCGAAGAGAGAAACATGAAAGAAAACTAGATCCCCAAGAAGCTCAAAGATCTCTAAAAGAAGTTGAAGAAGAGATCGAAGTGAAAAGAGATCGAAAGTCTGGAATCCATTTGGAAATGGATTAAAAAAGGTTTTTTCTAGCAGTTTCAAACTCTTATTTGTTCCGTTATAAAAATGAGCTATATTCTTAATAAATGCACAATTTCCTTGATAATCTCTTATGAAAATTATAAGAGCTTTACCAGGAGAACAAGGTTTTGCCAAATTTTTGCTTCGTCTTTTTATAATGAATAGTATAATTCAGGGACAGGTAAGTGTTTTCAAGGTCCAGCAATGCGTGCAATCGATTTCTCACATAAAAAAACCACCTATATATTATTTTGGTGAAAATTAAAAAACTTGAAAAATATTGAAAAAATCACAAAATTTTCATTTTTGGGGGCCATTCTTTTTGTCGCATCCTGTACTTGAAAGAATTTTACACTTCTTTTCTTGTTTAAAAAAATCGAAAGGCAAAATTTATGACTATCGCTCGAAAAATTTCAATGATCAATATACATGAGATGGTTCCTACTGATTTTTAGAATAATAGAAAGAGTTTCTGTTTGATTCTACTTTGCAAAATGTAATTCTAGACATAAAGAAAGAACTTAAAAGTACAGAGTGATTAAAAAAAGTAGAATTTTGTGATTTTTACGTGTATTGGATTGATCGAAAAGTTCTGCAACTTTTTACATGATTTTTAGACCGGAAAACTTTTTCTAAAAAGGACCCATATAGAGAAAACTTTGTGCGGGGAATCGATTGCGCGCATTCCCGAAGAATGACAAGGCTTTTCTGACCCTGATTCAGGGAAAAGAGTGTATTTATTGAAGCGAAAATATAAAAAATTCGAATTTTCGCCAAAAATCAGCTGTATAGGGCATACATGAACAAGGAGGGGGGACAAGCTACCTCGGGGCTATATGTTGTCGACCAAAAAAAAAGATCGCCATCTAATCCTGATTCAGATAAAAAATGAGAAAAAAATTCCATTTTCGATTCAAAAGCCCAATTTTTTTCTGAATCATGGTCAGGAAAGCGTTTTTGCACTTAGTGAATGCGCGCAATCGATTCTACGTAAAAATTGAAAGATTTGTCAAAGATCGAAAAATTCGTCAAAAATCGAAAAATTCATAAAAATTACCTCTAGCTAGGTTATTTTTAGAAAAAATGTTCAGGTCCCAAATTCATGTAAAAATTACAAAATTCCACTTTTTTGAATCACCCTGTACATTTTTGAAAAATTAAACTTAAAAAAACCTTTATTCAATATTATTGATAAATTAAAGCACGAATTTGTACAATAACAGACAAAAATATTATACAAAATATTACAAACATGTTTAAAAAATCTAGAAACCTATACTATGTTAAAGCTTTGAAATTACTAAGAAAGTAAACTTGTTACCACCGAAAATATATGGAAAAAGATCTTATCTATTTCTGCTCATTCATTTTGTTCAACTTTAAAATAAACAAAGAAAAAACAAGTTTTATATCACTCTACAAAATAGCCTAACATGGTGAAACACCAGGGTGTCCATATCATTTTTTGATGAGGGTGCATTTTTTATCTCAGAGTGAAATTGCTATGAAAATTTTATCCTCAACGATCCTCAAAGAGGTCGTTGAGGATGGAAAAGATGATTGAGGTGAAATTTCAACTTACAGTTGAATCTGGACACTCTATGTACATTTGGCACGGCGGTTTTTTGTTGTAAGCATTTCGAAATTATAAAAAATGACAATTTGGTGCTTTAATTTATCACCATGCCATTCGACTCAGCTCAACGAGTAGAAATAATACCATAACCTGGGGTTTTCCATCGTCCCGAGTTCATAGCCGAGTGGCTAAAGTGATAGATTTTCAGTTTATAGGCTAGATTTCGAATCCCGCTTCGTATTTAAAGTTGTTCAAATTCCATGAAAAATTTTGCATATCTTTATCTTGGCCTCTAATATTCTTTGCAATCATTTGTGGCTTATTTTCTGGAGCTATTAGTAATAGTGATGGCAAGTATTTACTGAAATGATTATAAAGTATTTTAGAGACCAAGATAGAGATATGCAAAAATTTTCATGAAATTTGGGCAAATTTAAATTCGAAGCGGAATTCGAACCCTAGCCTATAAACTACAAATCTGTCAATTTAGCCACTCGGCCATGGGTTTGGTATGAAACCTTGTTATTTTCTACTCGTCTCGGCTAGCCGAGTCGAATGGTATGTTTTTAAAATTTCGAATTGCCTTCAATTTTAGCAATAAGAAACCGCCGTGCTGGACACACCTAAATAACATAGAAAACTATATGATTTGAGAGTAATCACCATAACTTCTTCGCTCAAAACGTATATGATTGCCATACATTGGTCTTATAATAAGTTCGGCGGAGAGCCGCAACTGATCAGTTCGTACTTTGGACTTAACTTTGAATTCCCGTAAAATTCTTGCAATTACGCATTTTTCTTCCATCATTGCAAATCGTTGGCCTAGAATGGAAAAGGTGTAAAATGAGTTGTTTTTATTTATTTAAATTTGTCTAGACTACAGGAATTATAGTATTTTTATTAAGATAGACTATAGACCCTAATTTTTATAGATAGAAATCAATGAGATAAAAGAATTGCTGAAGACTATTATCTATTCCCCGATAGGATAATGCCTAAGCCCAAGGCTAAGTCTAAGCCTAAGCATAAGCCTAAGACTAAGCATAAGACTAAGATCAAGCTTAAGCCTAATACTATGTCTAAGACTAAGCCTAAGCATAAGTCTAAGCCTAAGACTAAGCTTAAGCCTAAGCCCAAGACTAAGTCTAAGCATAAGTCTAAGCATAAGTTTAAGCATAAGCCTAAGCCCAAGCATAAGCCTAAGGGTAGGGTAGGGTAGTGGGTATTAGTTTGGTTTGATTTAAATTGACAGAAGCTTAGGTTAGATGTGACAATCAAACTGTTACCTATACAATTCCGAGATCCCGCCGAAAACGGTATATAACAATAAGGATGCTTCAATTCATTATCAATAAATCT
>JAQGBS010000835.1:0-18735 GCA_034698545.1 Acrobeloides obliquus
GAAGAATTTAACAATGCGGTGCTTGATCCAGACTGTAGAATTCGCAAACTCAGGGTTAGAAGAAAATTTTTTGGAGTGAAATTAGGGTGCCAGAATGCAACATTTAGGTTGCAAACTGCAACCTCTGCAACAGAGCTGCGTCGGAACAAAGTGGGAACAGGGAAAAGAGCAGGCTCAAAAAGTATGCTGCCGAATTTTTGGCAGCATATTTTTTTAAATGACACAAAAATGCTTTTCAGGAAGGGAGTTTTGCTAGAGCAACATAAGTTTTTCAGCTAGATAAGAAGATATCTTCAAAAAATTCAAAGTTCCTGTCCGCATCCCTGTATGGTCGTATTACATGAGAACTTTGAGGATTTTGAAGATATATTTTTATCTAGCTGAAACACTTATGTTGCTTTAGTTTTTAAGAAGGGAGCTTCACTTTTTGCATCATTTGGTCAAAAATCGAATTTTGGCTAAAAAATAGAATTTTTTAATCTCTATTTAGACCTCACAAAAATTTTTTTGCAACCTTTATAAAAAACAACGCTAAGTAAAGTACTTCTATCGACCCTTTTCTCTACTCTACTTGGGGTGGCAGATCAATCATCTCCGAAATCCCCACCCGATAGGGAAGTGGTCTAGAAAAAACTCTCGCTAACTTGCTTGAAATATATAATATATTTTAGATCAGACCCAATAAAAGTGCCGAAAAAGAACTTCTAAGCATTAAAACTGCTAAGAAGTCGAAGATTATCATGAAAATGCACCAACCCAAATCATATACAAAGCCAATCAAACAAGAAGTTGGAGTTATGCCAATCCCAAAAATTGGCCAGCTATATCAATCAACTCATTCTCGGATGATACGCGATGCAATGATCAATCTAATGAAAGAAGGCAGAACCTATGTCGGCCTAAAAGCTCTATATAACCAAATCGAAAGAGACAACCCAGATATTGACATTCAAAAGTCTATGAACTATATAAAAAAGGCGCTCATAGCTGGTCTAAAAAATGGCGCTTTCAAGAGCTATAAGAATCGAGACGAATTTAGCTCCAAATTTGCACTAGGATCTGGAGAAGCGAGCAAGAAAAGGAAGTCTATTGATGGTGGTGTTGAAGAACCGACGGTATAAACAATTTTGATTCGGATTTTTTATTTTTATTTTAGGAATATGCTACAAAAAAGATCCAAATCATCTTCCAAGAAATCGATAAAATCTTAGGATTTCGAATTATGGCAGGCAGACGTCAATTTTTGGTATGAAGCACCCAGTAGCGTATCCAGGGGGTGCGAAGGGGGCGACCGCACCCCCGAAATCGAAAATTTTCTTCACAAAAATGAAAAAATAAGGAAAATTTCATTTAAAAAAAATAGGTTTTGCACCCCCCCCTTCCCGAAATCGAAAAAATCAAAATCCTGGATACGCTACTGACTCTCGCACCCCCGAAATTTGATCCTAGATACGCTACTGGAAGCACCAATTTTATGTATAAATTATATTTTAGCTAAAAATTCTGGGAGAGAAAAATGCTCGATGGATAGCTGAAGGAAAGTTGACTGGATCAAATAAAGATAAAGCCGCACTGATGATTTCTAATCGTAGCCGAGAAATGCTTAACGATTATTTGGCAGGAATTGGACAAAGCCGCTTGAAGCAATTTAAATTCAAGTATCGCTGCTATGGAAAAACACCAGTGCAGAAAGAGAAGAAAACAGGAAAAAAACATGCTCTAGAAAATGATTTACTTCGTCGCTGGCAACAAATGAGAGCCGAGAATCAGGAGGTAAAGTTGAAATTTAAAGAAACTGGCAATATATGAGCAAGGAAGGGGGGACTGGACCCAAAATACGAATTGATTTCGTATTTTTTAGCGTTTTTCCTGCCAAAAATACGAATTGGGTTTATATTTTTCCAATACGACGAATTGGGGGGGGGGAGGACAGTCTCCAGTTGCCCACGTATGAAACAGGCTACGAAAGACGTAGTCAGTGTTTGAATCCGTTATATAATAGATTTTCTGTTGTGTTGTATAACAGAATGATTCTGTTGTAATCTGTTGTGTTGGGTTAAAACAACAGGAAAATCTGTTGTGTTGTACACAATAGAATAATTCTGTTGTACTTCACAACCATACATGGGCAAGCAGGGGGGTACTGGGCCCCAAAATACGAATTGGTCCCAAAGGTTACTGTCGACCAAAAAAACGTCGACAGGCGAAAAAATCGAAATACGAATTCGTTCTCGATTTATGAATTCGTATACGAATTCAGTTGGGCGGCTTCCCAAATACGAATTGATCCATTAATTTTCCCCCCAATACGATGAATTAGGGGGGGGGGGTACAATACCCCCTTGCTCATGTGTGTTCACAACAGATTCAAACACTGGACGTATCTATGATTTTTTCAGTTTTTTTCAAACATGTTAAAATTTTCAAAAATCTAGTTTTTTGGACCACCTTATAAAAAGCCTAATCAACCCCTTTTATAAAATTGATAAAATTTAGAGAAACTTGATGGACATCGAATCACTAGCTACTCAAGCGGCTGGAGGGTTTATTAAAATGGAATCACCAGATGAGTTAGAAATTTCTGAAGAGCCGCAAGAATTTTCGGAATATAATAATCCTTTGGAGATTATCAAACAAGAAATTGATGATATGGAAAACTAAAATGCTAATCTACGTTCCCAATATCTCGAAGTACCCGATGAACTTAATATGTCATAATTTTATAGCTCATTCACTTATCCTTTCTATTCAATGTTTTATTTTTGCATATTTATTTAACTATAAATTATTTTTAACTTTAAAAAAGGCACAGAAAATTAGTTTAACACTCCTAAACCCGGTTAGGAAAGGTGACAGAGTTAGTGGATTTTTGGGTGCTATTAAAGATGCGCACATAAAAAATTTTTAAGCCCCTTTTTCTCATATAGTCTGAAATTCGAATTATTGAGCTCATATGAAAAATTTGACATATCTTTAGTATAAAATCCGTTGTCGGACAATTGATCGACCGATACTTAGTCGACCGGACAGTTGATCGACCCCCCCCCTACAACCCATAAATGTAGCAGGATTTTGCGACAGGGAGGGCTAATTCACAAAAGAGGGGAGCTAAACATGAAAAATTTATAAATTTTCATCAAAAATTGCATTTTTTCCTTTAATTTTCGGACTACAGGTTATCTAAAGCCCCCTGTTTCCCTCAATCTACGTCTATGCGTAGCTTGAGTGAGGCCAGGGAGCTTTGTTATATTCTCGAGGCACGTAGCGAGATTCCAGTTTCGGAAGGGGTCTATAGCCTTTGGTACCCTTTGTTTTAAGGTTTTTACCCATTGCTCCCCCTTTATCATTAGGAATGTTCATTTTTACGATTTCGGAAGGGGATCTATAGACCCCCTTGTCTCCCCCCCCCCTTCCTACGTTCCTGATCTATGCCTACAACTTATATAGTCCATTTCCGCCCATAAAAGAAAAAAAAGTTCGACATCGATGGTCAGGTGGATAAGGAAACCACCCGTCCAATCTGACAAGTTACGCAACGTTGGGCCTTCGAGTTTTATTCTACTAGGACAAAAATTTTGATTTTCAAAAAAAATTTACAAACAATAAAGCAAAAAATTTTTCTCCATTGTTTAAAAAACATTTTTTGAAAATTAAAATTTTTGCCCTAGTTAGATCGAACCTGAAGGCCCAAAGTTGCTTAACTTGCCAGACCAGAAGAGCGGCTTCCTTATCCACTTGGCCATCGAGGTCGGACTTTTTTCTTTTATGAGCGGAAACAGGCTATATCTAAACACAAGCAGAAAATTTTCACTTCAATAAAAATTATTCTCACATCTTTGTTATATCTTCGAATTTTTTACTTGTTCCATGACAAAGATTCACTGCCATGGAAACGGACTATAGTTTATTTTGGAATGCTATTTTATAATCAATTTTTCGTATTAATAAAGACTAAAAGATAGAAAATTATTTTGTTTTGCTGAAAACCCCATGAGAATCCTGTTTTGATCAACATGTTTATGTCAACTTCCTTCTCGAAGAATGTTTTTGTTGAAATTGTGTTGTTTGGTCACACGAGCTTACATGCGCTTTTCGCGATGCTTGGAAAACAATTTAACCAAGCCGATTTTCTTTCAATATCCTCTTTTCTCTATGTTTATATATTTTTCCCATTTTAACAATGTTTGCATGTGAATTATTTGTTATATCTTTAAAGTAGAATCGTACGGAACTGGGAGCAGGAATTCCGGTTTTGTTCAGGTCCTGGTTCCAAAGTCGGGACCGAGATTTCCGACCCGAATCCCGGTCAGGATTCGGGATTAAAAAATATTCATAAAAATGACAAATTTGGGCAACAATATGATGAATTTTGGTGAAAAAATGGAAAATTTTCGACTTTTTAGTATAAAATTTGATAAGTTTTGGGCACCAAATAACCGTCACCGAGGACAATCGTCACAGGACATCGTCGTGTACAACATTGGTTCCCCTTATGTTTTTGGCCAAAATTAAAAATTTTTTTTGTAAAAACACAAGGAAGACCCCCTGTTTTTTCGAAAATTTTTGGAAAAAATCAAAAAAACATAAAGAGGTCATATTTTTGTGGTTCTCAAAATTACCTCTCATGGAAAAAATCTAGGATACGGCACTGTTACGGTGATGTTTGTCCTAGTGCCAAATTATATTAGTACACCAGTTGATGATGCGATTTTCAACAAAAATACTGCATATTATTGTAGTGTACCCTCAACTTGTCTGTAAAAATGGTGGAGTTAGCTGCCATTTCGCTAACCTATTGGAGCTACAAGGGATTCTATGTCAAAAAATGGCGTTTTCATTGAAATCAAAGGAGTATAAAAACACCTTTGTTTTACTCCTTTCGTCGAACTTTTGACATTTTCCACCATTTTTGGCTATAGCGAACATTTTCTGACAGTTTTTAGAAAATTTTTTGAAAAATTGATTTTTTGGGGCCGTTTAATGTTTCGAAACGTGGAATTTCGAAACTTATTTATGCCTTTGAGGATTTCTTCGGAAATACAAAGCCAACCCTGATAATTTTCGTGTCGTTAGAAAGCTGGATTGCGTAGCAATCGAATGACACCAAAATCATGCCATAAATCCTTCTGGTTGAGGAGTTATTGCATAATTAGTCAAAAATGTCAGTTTTTTCGACATTTTTTTAATAATTATGCAACATCTCCGCAACCAGAAAGAGTTATGGCATGATTTTGATGTCATTCGATTGCTACGAAATCCAGCTTTCTACCGACACCAAAAATATCAGGATTGGCTTTGTATTTCCGGAGAAATCTCCAAAAACATAAAAAGCCTCGAAATGTCAAGTTTAGAAACATCAAACGACCTTTTGTGGGCCCTTTTGAAGGTTCATGAATGGACCTTTAAAAAATCAATTTTTCACAAAATTTTCAACTTTTTATAAAAACTATCAAATGTTCGCCATAGCTAAAAACGGTGGAAAATGTCGAAATTTCGATGAAAAAAGTAAAACAAAAGTGTTTTTGGACCTCCTTGATTTCAATGGAAACGCTATTTTTTGACATAAAACTCTTGGTAGCTCCAATAGGTTAGCGAAGTGGCAGCTAACTCCATCATTTTTACTAACAAATTGGGGATACTCTACAATAATATGCAAGGATTTTTTGAAAATCGCACCATCAACTGGTGCACTTCCCTTGTTAGATTATTTCCTATATTTTCTATTATTAAACTATATAAAATGGAGCAGCAGCAAGATCCGTATTTTATGGGAAAATTACATGAATCACCCAAGCATCAAGAGAATTTTCATCACGGAAGTCCAGAATGGAAAACATTAGATAATTTAGAAGATGGGCATCAAACACACCGGCATGCACATGAACATTGGGCAAATACAAGTGGACAACAGTCAGAACCTCATTATATGCAAAGCACAGTCGCTTCGGAAGCTCATCAACATCAATACAAAGAAGGCGATGATCTAAAACATAAGCATGATCAGTGTACCGAACATCAAGTGCTTAAATGATAAATTCTCCTGTGTTTTTAAAGTATGTTGCAAAAAACGGATTTTATAATATACCGTATTTCCTCTAAAATAACCCCTCCCAGCGTCTTTTTGCAATCTTCTATTTTGTAGCCCCCGAAATTTCGGGGGTTTTACCTCCCAGAAAATTTTTCTCATAAAAAATGTCCACATGTTGCCATTTTTCATCAAAAATGCAATTTTTTAACAAAAAATGCCTATTTTTTACAATTTTTTGTCAAAATTTTAGGCAATTTTTCGTCAATTTTTGACATGTAAAAATTTGTTTTGGAGGATTGAAAAAAATAACCCCCGGGGGTTATTTTAGAGGAAATACTGTAATGCTTTAATTTTTATTTATTTAACCATAAATTATTTTTAACTTTAAAAAAGGTACAGAAAATTAGCTTAACACTCCTAAACCCGGTTAGGCAAGGGAACAGAGTTAGTGTATATGGTCGACCCGGATGTTAGTCGACTCTGATAATTGGTCAACTTGGACAGAAGGTCGACCCGGATGCTGGTCTCAGACAGGTCGACCCTTACCCATTGGTCCCCTTTAATTATTAGAAAAAATTTTCATTTTTTCGATTTCGGGAGAGGGTCTATAGAACTACTTGCCTTTGACCTCCCTATGTGCCTGGTCTATGCATACAATTTATATAGTCCGTCCATAAAAGAAAAAAAAGTCCGACATTGATGGCCAAATGGATGTCTTTCCAATCTGGCTAGTTAAACAACGTTGAGCCTTCGAGTTTTACCCCACTAGGGCAAAAATTTTGATTGAAGCAAAAAATTTTTGTTCCATAGTTAAAAAAAATTTTTGAAAATTAAAATTTTTGCCCTAGTGGGGTCGAACCTGAAGGCTCAACGTTGCTTAACTTGTCAGGTCAAAAGGGCGGCTTCCTTATCCACTTGGCCATGGAGGTCGGATTTTTTTCTTTTATGAGCGGAAACAGGCTATATCTAAACACAAGCAGACAATTTTTACTTCAATAAAAAATTATTCTCACATCTTTGTTATATCCTCTAACTTTTTGCTTGTTCTATGACAAAGATTCACTGCCATGGAAACGGACTATAGTTTATTTTTGAATGCTATTTTATTCTTATTCTCTTACACATTCCTACTGGCTAACCACTTTCTATTTCACATTTGCTATATTATAATCAATTTTACATATTATAAAGACTAAAAGGTAGAAAATTATTTTGTTTTGATAAAAACTCCATGATAGTCCTGTTTTTATTGTTTTGATAAACATGTTTGTGTAAACTTCCTTCTCGAAGAATGTTTTTGTTGAAATATGTTTTTTGGTCACATGAGTTCAAATGCACTTTTCGTGATGCTTGAAAAACAATTTAACCAAGCCGATTTTCTGACGCTATCCTATTTTCTCTATGTTTATATAATTTTCCCATTTTAACAATTTTTGCATATGAATTATTTGTTATATCTTTAGAGTCGTACGGGACCAGGAATTCCGATTTTGTTCAGGTACCAGTCGCGAAGTCGGGACTGGGATTTTCGACCCTAATCCCGGTTGCGATTCGGGACTAAAAGATATTCATAAAACTGAAAATTTTTGGCAAAAATATGATGAATTTTGGTGAAAAAATGAAAAATTTTCGACTTTTTAGTATAAAATTTGATAAGTTTTGGGCACCAAACAACCGTCACCTTTACAAATAACCGTCACCGAGGACAATCGTCACAGAACATCGTCGTGTACAACCGTTACCGATGACAACCATCACCGAGGACAGCCGTTATCCGTTACGGATTCGTTATCCTCCGGTGAAAGATGACACCCAAACACGCTCGGTAACGATCCTAGATGACAGATGTCAAAAATTTTCCAATTTTTAACCAAAAATTCCTATTTTCCACCAAATTGTCCAAAAATTTCGATTTTTCCAACAAAAATCGTAAGTTTCTGAGCATTTTAGCTTAAAAACAGGCTTTACTCAAAAAATTTTTTGCCTGCGTTGTTGGTTTTTTTATATCTTTTTTATTTATAACGGTGATGTTTGTCCTAGTGCCAAATTATATTTAAATTTACAAGTGCACCAGTTGATGATCCGATTTTCAAAAAATCCTGCATATTATTGTAGTGTATCCCCAACTTGTCTGTGAAAATGGTGGATTAGCTGCCTATTGGAGCTACGAGGGTTTTATGTCAAAAAATGACGTTTACATTGAAATTAAGGGGGTACAAAAACATCTTTGTTTTGCTTCTTTCGTCGAACTTTTAACATTTTTCACCGTTTGTGGCTATGGCGAACATTCTCTAATAGTTTTTAGAAAAAATTGGAAATTTTTTGAAAAATTGATTTTTTGAGGTTGTTTGATGTTTCGAAACGTGGTATTTTGAAACTTTTTTTGAGAATTTTCCCGAAAATACAAAGCCAATCGTGATAGTTTTGATGTTGTTAGAAAGCTGGATTTCGTAGCAATTGAATGACACCAAAATCATGTCATAAATCTTTCTAGTTGAGAAGTTATTGCATAAAAATGTCAGTTTTTTCGACATTTTTTAATAATTATGCAATAACTCCTCAACCAGGAAGAGTTAAGGCATGATTTTGGTGTCATTCAATTGCTATGAAATTCAGCTTTCTAACGACATCAAAACTATCAGGATTGGATTTGTATTTCCGCAGAAATCCTCAACAACATAAAAAAAGCTTCGAAATGTCAAATTTTGAAACATCAAACGACCTTTTTTGGACCCTTTTGGAGGTCCATGAATGGATCACCAAAAAATCAATTTTTCAAAAAATTTTCAACTTTTTCTAAAAACTATCAGAAAATGTTCGTCATAGTCAAAAACAGTGGAAAATGTTGAAATTTCAACGAAAAAAGTAAAACAAAGGTGTTTTTGGACCCCCTTAATTTCAATGGAAACGCTATTTCTTGACATAAAACCCCTCGTAGCTCCAATAGCAGCTAACTTCACCATTTTTACCGACAAGTTGAGGGCACTCTACAATAATATACAGATTTTTTTCGAAAATCACACCATCAACTGGCGCACTTCCCTTGTTAGATTATTTCACAAAAAGCAGTAATCCTATATTTGCTATTATTAAACTATATAAAATGGAGCAGCAGCCAGATCAGGAGAAAATACATGAATCACCCAAGCATCAAGAGAATTTTCATCACGGAAGTCCAGAATGGAAAACATTAGATAATTTAGAAGAAGCTCCGCATCAAACACACCGGCATGAACATTTGGCAGATACAAGTGGACAACAGTCAGATCCACATTATATGCAAAGCACAGTCGCTTCGGAAGCTCATCAACATCAATACGAAGAAGGCGATGATCTGAAACATAAGCATGATCAGTGTACCGAACATCAAGTGCTTAAATAATAAAGTCTCCTGTGTTTTTAAAGTATGTTGCAAAAAACGGATTTTATAATATAATGCTTTAATTGTTATAATTGAAAAACCAGCAGCAAAAATCGACTTTCTATTAAGTCGTTCTGATTAAGTCTTCGGCTATTTAGTTTTGTATTGATTTGCATAAGATTATTGCAGAAAATGAGCCCCAGGGGGTAGGAACGTTTATTCCAAAATCCAAAAATTCATTGACACCCGACCCTAAAACTTGTTACCCAAAAAATGAGCCAAGGATAATCCCCTTAACAGAAAAATGAGCGCAGGGTAATTCCATTAGCCGAAAATGACCAGATGAAAATTTCTCTAGACGAAAAACGAGTCAAGGGTAATTAGTCGAAAAATTTGCCAATTGAAACAATTGATGATAAAAGATCGTTGGCTTTGGATCGGGTACCCGACCAAGAGTCAAAATTATTGGCTCTGTATCGGGTACCTGACTCAGACTCTGGATTGGGTGCAACATATGTATCAGGAAAAGTGGTGGATGCGAGTGAAAATAAACTAAAATTCGATTTTTGCCGGAAAACCGACTGTATATAGTATTTTCTAGGCGAAGAGAGGATTGTGTGCATTGCAAAAGTGAACGCCGAGGACTTATTGAATGACCCAATATTTTTGTGTTATGAAAATTTATTCATAAAATATTTCTTAATTATGTTTTAAATAAATCTATGTTCTTGCTGCTTTAATTAATATTTTTGAATTTGCCAGAAACCAAGTTTTCCCTATACACTTGTACAAACACCATCCCCAAAAATTTTGAAAACAACGTGCCCGTACCTCCCCCCACCACATGTGTACAAACCTCCCCAAACCCCACTCAAATTGGGCGGGGTCGCGCGCTAGCGTGAAACAGACCGAAAAAACACTTAATGGTCCCTCTTATGATTTTGTCAAAAATTTTTTAAACTTTACTCGCGATCATACGAGAAAGAAAGAAATTTTTTACTGTCATTTTGGTAATCTTTGAGTTATGACCATCTTTCCTCTCTCCTCCTCAACACGACCTTCTATCCTCCCCCTGGGCACAACCCTCTCGACCCCTCGGCACGATCCCCTTGGCCCCTCAGCACAACTCTCGGACCCTGTCCTGTCGCCACGACACCCTCAGCCCACGTTTGATTCAAATTTTTACTATTTTTCTTCTTTAAAAAATTTATGCCCTCCATTACCATTTGGGTTTATGTTTTTCTACATAGCCAAATCCTGTATTTGGCACAACCGACCCCTAAATTTTGCTTTTGAATATCATAATTTTTGTCTTTTAGCACGTTTTGGAAACGGCCATAGAAAGAATAGCAAAACACTTAACAAGCATATTCCTACAATAATTGTGGACGCCAAAAATCATAGCGTTTTAACAGATCCTGATAAACCAATCAGTGTTTCACATTGTTGTGTTCCTATGCAAACCGAAGAAGCTTCACTGCCAAATCAAGGTAAGAGCAAATCCTTTTTTGTCTTCAATATCCATTTTGTTATTTCGGAACTTCGAGTACCACAAATAAGCGGTCGCTTTAGACATAGTTCCATTCTCTTTGGCTCGGTTGATGTTGTCCATGGCCCCTTTTGCGCTGTGACCCAGCTCAAACTCAAATTTCAGTAGTTCGCAAATAATGCCTCTATTTTTTCCATTTTGCTGAAAAAGTGAAATTTTATATAAAAATGATAGTTCAAAGAATAATTGAGAAAACTGTATACAAATTTTTTCTTTTGCAACCGAAAATTTTTAATTTTTAAAACGAGTTTAAAACTTAGTTTCCAACCTAATATATTTTTTACCTATCCTATGACTCTTTGCCACGGAAACGGACTATAGTTTATTTTTGAATGCTATTTTATAATCAATTTTTCATATCAATAAAGACTAAATATAGAAAATGATTTTGTTTTGATGAAGACTCCATGATAGTCCTGTTTTTATTGTTTTGATAAACATGTTTATTAGTAAACTTCCTTCTCGAAGAATATGTCTGTTTAAATTGTGTTTTTTAGTCACATGAGCTCAAATGCGCTTTTCGCGAGTCTTGGAAAACAATTTAACCAAGCAATTTTCTGACAATATCTTATTTTCTCTATGTTTATATATTTTCCCATTTTAACCATTTTTTGCATATAAATTATTTATTTTATCTTTAAAGTAGAGTCGTACGGAATCGATACTAGGAATTCCGGTTTTGTTCAGGTCCCGATCCCAAAGTCGGAACCGGGATTTCTGACCCTAATCCCGGTCGGGATTCGAGACTAAAAAATATTCACTAAAATAACAATTTTTGGCAAAAATATGATGAATTTTGGTGAAAAAATGGAAAATTTTCAACTTTTTAGTATAAAATTTGATAAGTTTTGGGCATCAAACAACTGTCACCTTTACAAATAACCGTCACCGAGGACAATCGTCACTGAACATCGTCGTATACAACCGTATCCGGTAACAACCATCACCGAGGACAACCGCTATCCGTTATGGATTCGTTATCCTCCGGTGAAAGGTGACACCCAAATACCCTAGGTGACGGATGTCCAAAATTTCCCAAATTTTCACCAAAATTTTCCATTTTTGACCAAATTGTCCAAAAATTTTAATTTGTTCAACAAAAATCGTAATTTTCTGAGCATTTTTAGCTTAAAAACAGGCTTTTCTCAAAAATTTTTTAGCCTTCGTTGCTGGTTTTTTTTGGGAAGTACACCAGTTGATGATGCGATTTTCAACAAAAATCCTGCATATTATTGTACAGGGTGTCCGGAAATTATCCGGATTTTTTAAATGACGAATGGGTACCAGGCTCGCCGGACTTGAATCCGTTGGACAACTCAGTTTGGAGCATTCTCGAGAAAAAGCATGCGCAAAATTTTTTAGCCTTCATTGCATCCAACTGTCGAATTTTTGAAGCGTGCGTTGGTAAAAGCATGGACGAAATTAGTCAAACGACCTTTGTTGGGCCCTTTTGGATTTCCATGAATGGACCTTTAAAAAATCAATTTTTGAAAAAATTTTCAACTTTTTCTAAAAACTATTAGATGTTCGCCATAGCTAAAAACGGTGGAAAATGTCGAAATGTCAACGAAAAAAGTAAAACAAAGGTGTTTTTGGACCCCCTTGATTTCAATGGAAACGCTATTTTTGACATAAAACTCTCGTAGTTCCACGAGCAGCTAACTCCACCATTTTTACCAACAAGTTGGAGGCACTCTATAATAATATGCAGGGTTTTTTGAAAATCGTACCATCAACTGGTGCACTTCCCTTGTTAGATTATTTTACAAAAAGCAGCAATCCTATATTTTCTATTATTAAATTATATAAAATGGAGCAGCAGCAAGATCCTATGAGAAAAATACATGAATCACCTAAACATCAAGAGAAGTTCCATCGAACACACCAGCATAAACATGAAAATTTGGCAGATACAAGTCGACAAAAATCAGTACCTCATTATATGCAAAGCACAGTCGCTTCGGAAGCTCATCAACATCAATACGAAGAAGGCGATGATCTAAAACATAAGCATGGTCATCACACCGATCATCAAGTGCTTAAATAATAAATTCTCCTGTGTTTTTAGGGTATGTTGCAAAAAACGGATTTTATAATATGCTTTAATTTTTATCATTGAAAAATCAGCAGCAAAAATCGAATTTTTATTGTGTCGTTCTGATTAAGTCTTCGGCTTTTCAGTTTTGTATTGATTTGCATAAGATTATTGCAGAAAATGAGCCCCAGGGGGTAGGGACGTTTATTCCAAAATCCAAAAATTCATTGACAACCGACCCTAAAACTTGTTAGCCGAAAAATGAGCCAAGAGTAATCTCCTTAACAGAAAAATGAGCACAGGGTAATTCCATTAGCCGAAAATGACCAGATGAAAGTTTCTCTATCCGAAAAATGATCCAAGGAGAATTCCAATTGCCAAAATAAGAGCCAAGGATAATTAGTTGAAAAATTTGCCAATTGAAACAATTGATGATAAAAGATCGTTGGCTTTGGATCGGGTACCCGGTCAAGATCATTGGCTCTGTATCGGGTACCAGACTCAGAGTCGGGTAAATCTCTTGATTGGGTGCAACATATGTATCAAGAAAAGTGGTGGATGCGAGTGAAAATGAACTAAAATTCGATTTTCGCCGGAAAACCGACTGTATATAGTATTTTCTAGGCGAAGAGACGATTGTGCGCATTACAAAAGTGAACGCCGAGGACTTATTGAATGACCCAATATTTTTGTGCTATGAAAATTTATTCATAAAATATTTCTTAATTATTATTTAAATAAATCTATATTCTTGCTTCTTTAATTAATATTTTTGAATTTGCTAGGAACCAAGTTTCCTCTACACACTTGTACAAACATCACCCCCAAAAATTTTAAAAACAACGTGCTCGCACCTTCCCCACCACATGTGTACAAACTCTCTCAAACCCCACTCAAATTGGGTGAGGCGCGCGCTAGCGTGAAGCAGGCCAAAAAACACTTAATGGTCCCTCTTATGATTTTGTCAAAAAATTTTAAACTTTACTCGCGCGCATACGAGAAAGAAAGAAATTTTTCACTGTCATTTTGGTAATCTTTGGGTTAAAAATAAGGGGCTATACCCTTACTGGTTAAAATTGTCCAAGTGCTTGACAAAGGGGTCTTTGCCCCTTTGTTTGAGCACTTGGGCAATTTTAACCTAAAAATTTGGCGACAATAATTTATTCTTGTACTAAAATAGTTTTCATCAATTCTTACAGACAATGAAAATTTATAATAAAGACCTTATTTTAAAACAAAAACGGAACGAAAAGATCAATACTTTTAAATTTTTTAAACCAATTCACTTTAACCAAAATATGAACTATTATAAAGCTTTTGATTGACGACGAACCCAATCATTGACGGAATGTTCAATTTTTTGTTGATCTTCTGATGTCAAATTTTCATGTTCAAAATTTTGTTCCTAAAAGGGGTAAAAATAGTCGTTTGATTTTTCAAAACTTGACATTTTGAAACTTTTTTATGTTTTTGAGGGTTTCTTCAGAAATACAAAGCCAATCCTGATAGTTTTGGTGTTGTTAGAAAGCTGGATTTCGTAGCAATCGAATGACACCAAAATCATGCCATAACTTTTTCTGGTTAAAGAGGTATTGCATATTGCATAATTAGTCAGAAATGTCAGTTTTTCGAAATTTTTTACTAATTATGCAATAATTTTCAACCAAAAGCCTATCCTCAAGCCTTAGCCTAAGCCTTAGTCTAAGCCTAAACTTAAGCCTATGCCTTAGCCTATTCCTAAGCTTATGCCTAAGCCTTAACTTATGCCTAAGTCTAAGCGTTAGCCTAAACCCTAGCCTAAGCCTATGCCTTAGCCTAAGCCTAAGCCCATGCCTAAGCCTTAGCCTAAGTTTTAGTCTAAGCCTTAGCCTAAGTTTTAGTCTAAGCCTTAGCCTAAGCCTTGAGTTATGATTTTGATGTCATTCGATTGCTACGACATCCAGCTTTCTAATGACACCAAAACTATCAGGATTGGCTTTGTATTTCCGGGGAGATCCTCAAAAACATAAAAAAAGCTTCAAAATTTCAAGTTTCGAAATATCAAACGCCCGTAAAAATAATTACAAAAAACTGGATTTTCTCTTTTTACCTTCTTGCTCTTAAATGGTCTAGCTGGGGCAAATCCAACAGGGAGACCAACAGCAGCAGTTGGCCAGTTAGCAGTAAGTCTGGCAACATCTAAAGTTAATCATTTTAAAATTTACATAATTTAAACAATTTCAACCTGGCCAGTTTGGTGGTGGTGGAGGAACATAGTTATAGAAAGGGGTGGCTGGTCTCCATGCGGCGCCATATGTTGACCCTGAAGAAATTTTCAAACAATTTTTTATTTATTTTTTCATAAAACTTACATATTGGGCAACAGAAATAAGGTCCAATATCAACACTGTTGGTCGCATAACAATAACTTTGTGGTGGACATTGAGGCCATGGTCTTTTGGGATCACATTCGACGGGTAGACTTGGACCACCTGGACATTGTCCAACTGGTGCAACAATTGGAGCTGGAGCAGGAGCTACAGGCAAAGCCGGAGCGGCTGGGAAACCATAACCTGGAGCTGGATAAACCCCTGGTGCCGCCGGTAAATATTGCCTTCTTTTCGAACTTTCGGTGGTAGTTGACTCCTCTAAAAAAATTTTAAACGTTAAATGGTTTGTATTTTGCACTGTTAAAAATTTGTATGTATTTTTTTAATGCGATTGTACAACTTTTCGCTTCAATACACAAGTCTTCCCTGAATCAGGGAAAAGTTTTTCGCTTCGAAAACGTCAAATTCTCCGCATGTTTTTACCCCTAGAGGGGTCATTTTCAGAAAAAATTTTTGAAAAGTTTTTCTCGTGGGTTTGAAAATTTTTTCCCGTGGTCCCCCTATTGTATAGTAGCTCCAAAATTTTAGATGTGAGCGAAAAATTGGAAAATGTTGAACATTTTTGGTTAAAAAAAGGAAATTTTTTTTACAAAAATCTCTAGAGTTATTTAGTTTAAATTCTTTTGAAAGAAAGAAAAATTTATGATTTTTAATCCAAAAAAGTTTGGGCTGAACCGGGGATCGATCCCGGGACCTCACGCACCCTAAGCGTGAATCATACCACTAGACCATTCAGCCAACGTTTATGTTTTCTTTAATAGGGAATATAAGAAACAAGTTTTTAATTGTTAATTCTTTCGGGGTTTTTATTCCTTCTTTATCTTCTCATTTACCACACAGTCGCAATCAACTTCTCAATTACATGCATATCCTGCGGTCGTGTACACACGTGTACAAACACTAACCGAAATTTGTGACTTTATGCGGGCTGCAAAAACATAAAATGGGACCAAGTTGATTTTTTTTTCAATTTTTTCAAAAACCATTCAAAACCACCTTCAAGGACTAGTCAACTCGGAAAAAACTATGAAAAGTTACATGATTTTCATGAACTTTTCGAATATATAACTTTTTCATGGTGTTTTTTTCCGAGTGGGTTGGCCCTTTAATCCCTTTATATTTCTTCGCACCAATATGCTGAAAAAATTTTTTGTTCAAAAACACTTTTTTAAACTGAAAATGCTAAGAAAATTTCGATTTTTTGTAAATAAATGTCAAATTTGGGACTTTTTTGGTTGAAAATAAGAAATTTTGGTCAATTTTTATGCAATCCGGAAAGTTCAAAACAGACTTTGTTGGAAAGTGCCTCCCTAGACCCTTCTCCCTGCGCTACTGGGAGGGGGTCCTAAAAAATTCAAAGAGGTGCTTTTTTGGTTGTGTGCGCTTTTTTTGACAGGGTCAAAAAAGCGTTTTCACGTAAATAAAATTAATTTTTTGATAATTTTGGTACAAAAATTCAAACAAGTTTGTTTATTACAGCGAAAACATACACACGAAGGACAAATTCAAATGCTAATTTTCCCGCTAAAGATATCAATTCAGAACATAGGTCGGCAAGGGGGGAGCTTCCCCTCCCCCTGACCCACTACGCACGAGCCCAAATTTAAAAGGGGGACTACGCACTCATGGCTCAAAATTGAGGGTGACCATACATAGACCCCGCCGACCATATGAGGTGGTCCATAAAAATTGGGTGTCAGAAGACTAAAAAAAAGTCGTTTTTTTGGTGGAGGTCGTGGGGACCATATCATCGGGGGTCCCCCCCCCCCCCACCTTGCCGACCTATGATTCAGAATCCTACTACATTAAACGTGTAATTTCTATGTGTCTGTTCATCCAAACGATCTCGGGAACGAATGACTTAAAAAATCTTCGACACTAAAACAAAAATTGTGGGAGACGATGAGAGAAGACGATCGACACCATGTGGAAATACCCCCTTCAAAAAAACTTTTTCACAAAAAATATTATTTATAACAACGATTAATTTAAAAAAAGCATTAGGTTGTAACATAAGTATTGTCGGTCCAAAAATACATCTAATTTCAGCCGTTGTCGGACACTTGGCCGACCGGATACTTGGCCGACCGGATACTTGGCCGACCGGACAGTTAGTCGACCGGACAGGGGGCCTTAGGCTTAGGTCTTAGGCCTAGACTTAGGCCTAGGCTTAGGCCTTAGGCTTTGGCCCGAGTCGACCAACTGTCCGGCATTCAATTTCAGTATTTTTCTCGTTTTCGATGAAATTTTTAGTATTGGGTAAGATAAGTATGTTGAATACGATCTAATCGGTCGTTCTGAGAATAGGTCATGTTTTCGTGTCAATATACAGATTTTTTCAAAAAATTAGGCCTCAAAACGCACCCCTATTTTAAAATGTTGATATTTGGCTATACAATTCGATTTTTGGCGAAATTTTCGATCTTTCTTGGGTTTTTGTAGGCACTAGTCACGAATCTAGCATTATTATTTGGCCTAGATCTCGGGAATATAGTCAAAAATGGCTTACAAAGAACAGGCCTTTTTTGGTGGTTTACCCTCATATGGGTTCCGTACAGTCGTCAAAATCAAAAACTTCCTTCAGAATCGAGTTTCCTGTGTCGGAAAACCCCCGAATACATAATTTCAGCCAAATTGGAGAACTTTTTGAAGATTCAATTTTTTTGCCCCTTGGTCCCCCAAAGTAAAAAACAAGCAAAAAATGCTGAAATTAGATGTATTTTTTGGGGCCAACAATACTTATGTTACAATCTAATACATTTTTAACGGAGAGCGTCGCTCGGGAGTGCCGCTCGGAGTTACAAACCCGAGTGTGGGGCACTCGGGGTTGTGACCCAGTACTTTTCTATAAAAACAAAAAATGTACTAAATTTCATGCATTTTCAAATGAATTAAGGTTTTCATAGAGTTTTTCCAAGTGTATTCAAATCTTTATAGTATTAAATCTCGTCCCGAAAATCCTGGGATTTTTTGGATCTCGTCTTGAAATTTTTGTTTAAAACTCGATCCTGGCCGTCCCGAACCTCAAATCCCGTTCCGTAAATTTACACCTCTAAAATGGGCAAAAAGTGATTAAAAATAGTGAATCTTTAGACTTGGGGCGCGTAAGGTTTCTCAGATTTTGATGTTCAAAGTATCACTTGAAAAAATTTCTAACTATGAATTTCCGAATTAGCAAGATTCAGATTCAAAAGTTTAATTCAATAACAAAAAATTACAAAATCCCATCTCGAATCCCAAAAATTCCGCCAAGATGCATCCTGAAAAATCCTGTCCCGGCCAAGAGATTGATCCCTGACCTGGGATCTAACACTAGTCTTTTAAAAGTTTCGAATAAAGATTAACGATATACCTTCATCTTGAGGATTAGCTGAAACACTACACATAGCAATG
>JAQGBS010000836.1:0-18729 GCA_034698545.1 Acrobeloides obliquus
GGTAGCCAAATGATTACGGTTTGATTACAGGGGGGAGGGGGGGGGGGTCAAAAAATTCGAAATTTTGATTACGTAATATCTGGATGACCCCTAAACAGATTACATAATCAATATAGCACTTTTTCTTACAAAAACTACAAAACAATGACGTCTATGAAAATTTAACACACTACCACATTGCCTCCGCAATTCTCAACCGCGTGCTAAATAAAGAAAAGCGGCCAGCTGTTATGAAATTTTCTTCTCGATTCAAAAAAACCTACCCGTTTTCCATAACCGATATAAAAGGTTTATGAAGAACAACAACAAAGAATGGAGGAAATTTTCGATAAGCTATCAACCGTTTTTCGAATACATAATGGACAAGCAAGTTGCCCTTGTAAGTCAATAATTGATGGAATTTACCGAGGAGCACAAAGCGGTACCGAAGATCAATGAAGTTTATAGGGAGAGGAAGAAAAATGGACTAGAAAAAGCGAGAATTTTTTGGGGGAACGGTATACTCAAAAATCTTCTGCGCTTTATGCAGTGAATCAGGGAAAATGTATTGAAGCGAAAAGCCAGACATCTCAAAATTCAAACTTATGTGATGGAGAAACTAACGACAGGCTGGTAAGGGATGTCCGCGTAACAAAGACCGGTAAGGATCGAGCGTAAGGGATTCCTAGTGCCGAAAATTTTTTTCTAATGATCCTTATGTTTTTGCCCCAAATTTGTGCAAAAAACCCTTTTGTAAAAAACCCCTAATGGATTCTTATCTTTTCCTTCTAGAATCCTATTATAAAATTCCTTATTTTAGTTGTAAACATTCACTGTGGTTGAACTCCTTAGATTTTACCTTTTTCATCGAGAGGCATGTTGATAAGCTATCCATGTGATGTATAAAAACGAGCACACATTACACAGTTTTATAATGTAGGGTGCGACCAAAAGACGTAAACATACATTAACAATGGGGAGGGATTACTTATCTTGAGGCGTTATGGGTCCAAAGTAGAAGAAAAATTTTTGTTAGAATTTCAATGCGTTATGGGTCATGAGAGTTCAATTTTTTACTGAAACATCATTATTTTTGTAAAAAATTATGATTTTCTTTAAAAAATTGTGATTTTTTTAATCATTTTTGATGACTTTTGTTGAAATAGGTCTGCGACATGCGTTATGGATCTCATGTTTTGACCAAAATGCGTTATGGGTCTTATGTTCTGTCCAAAATGTGTGATGCATGAGGAGATGACACCCCCCTCCTTTGTTAATGTATGTACAGAGCGTTCATTTTGGTCTGCAACATCAATGCTTTTAGTCGTTCTCGCATCCCCTCTAACGAATTTCTATGCGGTTTTTTTAAATGGTAGCTGAACAATGGTTGAATAAATGTTGATAAAAATTTTCGAAATCCGTTGATCCTAACATTTTCAAAATTGCTTTGAAGTTTTCAAAGTCGATTTTCTTCACCTTAACAAAATGTTAGAAATTTAATTTTTTTATGAAAATTTATGCCTCCGGAAGGAGGCATAAGTTTTTGCATTTTTTTAATTTTTTAAAAATTTTTCATGCCTCGTATCTCGGTCAAAACAAGCAAGCGGCAGCTAATTTTTTCACCATAGTTTCTACTATTTTTTTGCTATTTTTTGAACTTGGTTTGAAAAAATTTGGAGATTGGCAAGTTGGGACCATCCCTTGTCAGTCATACATGTTACATTGGAAAACGTTTGTTCATTGTATTGTTATTCAAAACATCAATAAAAACACAAAGTATAACAAAATTGAAAGCTAATAACGTAATCCGTAATATTACGAATTCCAAAAAATCGTAATTTGTAATTCGTAATTACGAAATAGTCCAAAAAACCCGTAATTTCGTAACTTCGTAATTCGATATTCGTATTACGTCCCATCCCTGATCCTGATCTACGAATGCTCTTATCTTTCGAAAGCATGTGATCTTTCATACAAAACAATTCCATTAATGATATACATCAACACAGAAATATTTTTATTCTCGGCATCAAAGAAGACTTTTCGTCCTATAAAATCTTCATATATAAACGAGTTCATATTTAAAGGAGTTATCAGTGTGTTTGAAAATTGAATTAAACGATATGAAATTTTTGTTTTTGGTTATTTCGTGTGCGACTATTGTAGGAGCATGGTATTACCAGAATCCTCCGTATGGTCCACTTAAAGTTACAGGTGTGGAATCGTTTGGGTTTTGAACGCTATATTCATTTTTTACAGGAAAATACATTACAAAGCAAGATGGAACACCCGTGCATCTAAGAGGGTTGAGTTTATATGTCAGTGGTAACCCACAAGGATATCCTTTTTATACAAATGAAACGATGTACAAGCTAAAATGCTATTGGAATGCAAACGCCATCCGTGTTCCATTAACAATAGGATACGACGGATACTTAGCAAATCCAGATGAAGAATATGCGGTGAGTTTTATTGACTTCGAGCCTATTTAGTACAGCAATCATTATTCATTTTCGTTGAATGGCAAAAAATGGCGTCTAATGACATCTGTTCCTATCCTTCTCCGTGTTCCGGTCCCGGTCAATGATCCATCATAACTAAAATCACATCTAAAAGTCTCAAACTTAAAGATCGGGACGGCTAACAAAACACGAGGTATTCATAGAGAATGGGAAAGCAACGGAGCGAATTAGATAGTATCGGGACAACAGACATATAATGAACATGTCGGGGCATGTAGAGACCTGTTCCGGCTCCTCTCTTTTCGAAAACCTGTGTTGTGGTAGCATTCGAGCTGAAGGTCTACGTACGGATGAGGGTCGCGCTCAGAAACCAAGCTCAAGTATAGTTTGTGACCTGGCAAGGGGAATCGCTAGTCGGATGGATCCGCGTGAAGATCTAGGACTATAACAACCTAGATCCGGTCTAAGCTAAAATTAATACAAAAAGTTTCAAAATATTAGAAAATCCATAACGTTGTTTTAATTGCCCTTGCGAACGGTTTATATGTTATTGTTGATTGGCATGCTTTTGCAACCTATCAAGCCGAAGCGGTGAAGTTCTTTGCCAATATCTCAGCTACCTTCGGCAGCTACCCTCATATACTCTACGAACTTTATAACGAACCCTCTTGGGATCTAGACTGGACCCAACTTAAAAGTTATCATAGCGCTATCATAGATGCTATTCGTGTCAATGATCCCAATAATATCATTGTCGCTGCCACTCCTAGATCCGACCAAGATGTCGATATCGCTGCAGCCGATCCTTTGAACTATACAAATATCGTTTATACCATGCATTATTATACTAATCTGCCAGATACGAATATTCAAAAGGCCAAAACTGCTATCTCACTGGGTTTACCAGTTTTTATAAGTGAATATGGAGTTTGTAGTGCCTATGGTAATGGCACTGTGAATTATAATGCTTCAAAGGCTTTTTGGGATTTTACTGGTAGGTTTTTGACTTCGTGGGTAATTAAAAAATCCTATAACCGACCCCTCTCCGTCGCTCCTGCTCCCACACCACATCTTGCCCGGTTTCTGTTCCGATTTTTGTTCTGCACTGGATCTGCCTCTACCTCGGCCACCGCTTCTACCCCTCTCCTTCTCCTTTCCTTGTGCAGGCCCTTGTCTTGCACTCGTCTGTTTTGCATCAGATCTCCTGGACCCTCCTCTTCTCAAAGTTTTGGATACACCTAGTATAACAATTGCTGCTTTAGATCAAAATAATCTTTCGTATTTCGCATGGGCGCTGACAGACTGCGATTCTTGTCTTTGTGTTTTAGTGAATCATGCGAACTCGTCACAAGTCGGAGATAAAAGGTATTGGTCTGAATCTGGAGTTTATATTAACAAAAAATTATGGGGCACGGATCAAGGGCTCACCTGCTCGGTTGGATAAATTTGTATAGATCGAAAAATGTGTGTTATTAATACTACAGGGTGGTGCAAAAAAAGTAGAATTTTGACTTTTTTTGGGGGTTATTTTTTCAAAAAAAATTTTTTTGAAAATTTGTGTAAAAATACGTTTCTAGGAGTAATTTTATGCGAGAAATCGATTCCGCACATTCTCGAAGCATGAAAACGCTTTCTTGACCCTGATTCAGGGAATGGGGTGGGTGTATTGAAGCGAAAATCAAACATTTTCGGATTTTTGTAAGAAACCCGTCGATTCTTAGGCTTTTCTAGGAGGGGAATCGATTGCGCGCATTCCCGAACGTTGAAAACGCTTCCTTGAGGGAAGAAATCGGTGTATTGAACCGAAAATCAATTTATTTACGTAAATACGTATCCTTTCCCTGAATCAGGGTCAAGGAAGTGTTTTCAAGGTCCGGGAGTGCGCTCAATCAATTCCCCGTCTAGAAAAACATAAGAATCGACGGTTTTCTCATAAAAATCCGAAAATGTTTGATTTTCGCTTCACTGATTCCTTCCCTGAATCAGGGTCAAGAAAGCGTTTTCATGCTTCGGGAATGCGCGGAATCGATTTCTCGCATAAAATTACCCCTAGGAACGTATTTTTACAAAAATTAAAAAAAATTTTTTTTTGAAAAAATAACCCCCAAAAAAAGTCAAAATTCTACTTTTTTTGCACCACCCTGTAATTTAATTAATTTAACCAAATAAATATGTTTTTTTCAAGTTTTCGAACTAATATTTTTTTATCAAAAAATAAAACAAAGCTTCATTTTAAACCTCAAAAAAATCAACAATTCTGAGCAATCTTGGCATAACGTTATTAATTTTTCTCAAAAAAATTCCGCGCCTACAGACACGAATAAAAAACATAAGGGGACCCTTTTTGGGTTTTCCCTGAATCAGGGGCAAGAAAGCGTTTTCAAGGTTCGGGAATGCTCGCAATCGATTCCCCGTATAAAATTACCCCTAAAGGGTCACTTGTTAAAAAAATTTTCTACTCCGGCCCTGTTTCCCTTTTAAAAAAAGCGCTATTTTTGGATGGGTGTTGCATAGAAAGATGGTCAGCGAGAAAAATGAGAGCATACATTTGGCCAAAAGCAACCACATACTTGAGTAGTTGGTGCACTCCCCTTGCAAACAAAAAAAGAATCTCCGTCCAAACCTCTCTCCTTGATTTTTAGAATTAAAAACAAAACAAAAAATTGAGATTTTTCAAGGTCCTAAAATTGTTTTCACGTTTTCTAAGGCATTATTTATAGTTCTATCGTGTCGCGACATGACAGTGCATGTTTGTGTCGTACGACGCGTCGCGACACGACTGAAGTATAAATCCCACCTAAGAGTACAAACGCAAACCGAACAAACTGTAAAATATTTTGAAAAGTCTTGATCCGAAGATAGTTCATAGCTTGACACTTTTGGCCTAGTATAGCCAGAGATTAACTAGTATGAAAGTGGGGTCCTTAGCCATAGGGGGTTGAGAAATGTGTCTTTCATGCCATATCTCCACAGGGACCCCTTATTAATAACATGGGGTATATTCGTGCACTACACATCATGCCCTACACGAATGCACTCTGATGCCAGTTATTTTTGGAGTGACCTGTATATGGAAAAATAATAACAGGAAAATGATCTACGACCAAAAATAGGCATATGCAAAAAATTTCATCAAAATCGGAAAACCTTTAAATTTGGGCTGGGATTCGAACCCGATACCTTAAAGCGCAGTCCTGGAGATTAGCCACTAGGCCATAACGCCCCAACTTTTTGAACCTAATCATGAAAAAAACACATTTTTTATGTTTTTTTTCGAAATATTTTTTTGTACTTTCAGTAAAGTCTTATTGTTTCCTTTATTTTAGTTGTAAAAATTCATTATAGTTGAATTCCTTAGATTTTACCTTTTTCATCGAAAAGCATGCTGATAAGCTATCTATGTGACGTATAAAAAAGAGCACACATTGCACAAAAAGCATAATGTAAAGTGTGCCTAACAAGTGAGTCTAGGACATACATGGGCAAGCAGGGTGGGGACAGAGTCCGAAAACAAGAAGTGGGTCCATGTAATTTTGGTTAAAAATTTAAGAAGTGGGGCGTTTTTGGTAAAAAATTTACGAAGTGGATCCAAATATAGGCGTTTTTACTAAAAAATCGACTTTTTTTCAAATTTTGGGCAAAAACATCAGGGGGGACCTTTGTGTATTTTTTCAGATTTTGGGCAAAATAAGAAGTGATATCACAATTTTTCGACCAATAAGAAGAAGTAGGAAGGACAGTTCCCCCCCCCTTGCCTACGTATGGTCTAGGGCCTAAGCCTTTTGGCGCCTAAGCTTTAGTCCTAAATCAGTAACAAAAAGAAACGAATCAGTAGCACAAATAATATATTTTGTGTATTAATGTCACCAAAGAATCAATTTGAAAATTGCATTTTTAGAATAATTTGATACGCGCTTTTATTTTAGTAGCATCCCAGAACCGAAAGATTAAAATGGATGTTCGTTAGAAAACTATAAAATCGATTTTAATGAGCATTACTTTTAATGTAGAAACTCTTCTTGTCTATCACATGCATCGCACACCAGAGTTTTTTTGCACCCCTTCATTCTAATCGCTTTTAATGCAGGAATCATATTTGTGTACCCTTTTTGTCACGTTTTTGTTTCACGAAGATCCCTATCTATGTATGCCCTTATCTTTCGAATGACTGCGATCTTTCATGCTAATTCCATTAATATATGCAGAGTGCGGCAGAATAAACCGGTCACCTGAGAATGTTCATTTTATCTATTATTTTGTTCATTCTTACATGTGATTCCATTAATTTTAAGTTTGATTCATCCGATCATATTCCTATTTTTAGCTAAAAATGAAGGAACCCGCGATCATGAGAATATCAAAATGGAATTCCTATGCGAGAAATATCCAGGCTTCTTGATTTTTCAAAATCCACCGTTATCGATAATATTAAGCGCGCAAAGAAACCGAAACCAATGGGGACCGTGCAGGAAGAGGCAGAAAAAGGGCTGCAAGAACCACAAAACCGTCAACAAATTCGAGGAATGCTCAAGCGGAATCCAACGACCAAAAAAAAACTCTTCGCGAAAGCTGGTCAAACAACTAGGAATTTCCGATCAGTGCGTAGAATTCTTCATGAAGAGTTTGGGATGAATCATTCAAGTTCAAGAAGCGCCAAAAGTTAACGGCAGAAGCTAAAACAGAACGTTTGGATAGAGGTCGATCTCTGCTACGTCGTTTTACTAGAAGAAAGCACAGTCTGATCATCTTTTCTGACCGGTTACACTTCTCATGTGACCGGTTTATTCTGCCGCACCCTGTATATCAAGACAGAAGCTATGATATAATAATCTCTGCATCAAAGAAGAAAGATGTTCCGCCCTATAAAATCTTCATATATTTAAAGGGGTTATCAATGTGTTTGAAACGTGAATTAATCGATATGAAATTTTTGTTTTTGGTTATTTCGTATGCGGCTATTGTAGGAGCATGGTATTCCCAGAATCCTCCGTATGGTCAACTTAAAGTTACAGGTATGAGATCGTTTGGGTTTTGAAGATATATTCATTTCTTACAGGAAAATACGTTACAAAGCAAGATGGAACACCCGTGCATCTAAGAGGGCTTAGTTTATATGCCAGTGATAACCCACAAGGATATCATTTTTTTACAAATGAAACGATGTACAAGCTAAAATGCTATTGGAATGCAAACGCCATCCGTGTTCCACTAGCAGTAGAATACAACGGATATTTAAAAAATCCAGCTGAGGAATATGCGGTGAGTTTTATTGACTTCGAGCCTATTTAGTACAGCAATCATGATTCATTTTGGTTGAGTGGCAAAAAAGGGACTCTGTTCCTATCCTTCTCCGTGTTCCTGTCCCGGTCATTGATCCATCCTAACTAAATTAATACAAAAAGTTTCAAAATTTTAGAAAATCCATAACGTTGTTTTAATTGCCCTTGCGAATGGTTTATATGTGATTGTTGATTGGCATGCTTTTTCAACCCATCAAGCTGAAGCGGTGAACTTTTTTGCCAATATCTCAGCTACCTTCGGCAGCTACCCTCATATACTCTACGAACTTTATAACGAACCCTCTTGGGATCTAGACTGGACCCAACTTAAAAGTTATCATAGCGCTATCATAGATGCTATCCGTGTCAATGATCCCAACAATATCATTGTCGCTGCCACTCCTAGATCCGACATAGATGTCGATATCGCTGCAGCCGATCCTTTAAACTATACCAATATTGTTTATACCATGCATTATTATACTAATATGCCAAATACGAGTATTCAAAAGGCCGAAACTGCTATCTCACTGGGTTTACCAGTTTTTATAAGTGAATATGGAGTTTGTGATGCCCATGGTAATGGTACTGTGAATTATAATGTTTCAAAGGCTTTTTGGGATTTTACTGGTAGGTTTTTGACTTCATGAGTAATTAAAAAAATTTATAATCAGCCCCTCTTCTGCTCCCGTACCACATCTTGCCCGGTTTCTGTTCCAATCTTTGTTCTGCAATGGACCTGCCTCTACCTCGGCCACCGCTTCTACTCCTTGTCCCTCCTCTGCGCAGGCCCTTGCACTCGTCTGTTTTGCATCTGAGGACCCTACCCTCCTCAAATTTTTGGATATACCTAGTATAACATTTTCTGCTTTTAGATAAAAATAATCTTTCGTATTTCTCATGGGCGCTGACAGACTGCGATTCTTGTCTGTGTGCTTTAGTGAATCATGCGAACTCGTCACAAGTCGGAGATAAAACGTATTGGTCTGAATCTGGAGCTTATATTAACAAAAAATTATGGGGCACAGATCAAGGGCTTATCTGCTCTGTTGGATAAATTTGCATAGATCAAAAAATGTTTGTTATTAATACTAATGTAATTAATTTAACCAAATAAATATTTTTTTCAAGTTAAGGTTTAAACATGATTTTTTGAAAACATAAATCAAAGGTAAAACGCTGTTTTTGTTTTAGTGGTATTTACGGATGTTTCTTTCTTTTACGGGTGTTGTTTTCGTTGGTGTATGAGTAATAAAAATATTTTTTCTGTTTTTCAACATGTATGTTACATTTCGAGATGCTACAGAAAATGATATAGCTTAGTTCGTTTCCATTTATAACGACACAATTAAAATAGTTTGCTATTTGGAGCGAAATCACCGATATCGAAAATCATAGAGCTAAGACAACTATTAAAGTCACGTCCCCACTCCTATGTGCCGAAGACCAACAAAAATCATAAGTTTATCACACATGGGCATTACCCAGGTTTTCCGGGCTCGAATGGTGGCAATCGATTTTTTGCATGATTTTACCCCTATATAGGCTGATTTAAACAATTCCCTTCTTTTCACCCCCCCCCCCACCCCTTTAAAGGACCAGTCCAGTAATTTACAACCATATAAAAAAATGATATATTCGGAAAGATCATGAAAAATGGAGCATTTTTTGTTTTTTTGGCATGTTCTGAATCGTTATAGTTTTCGAGATAATTGCGTTTGAAATGTTTGAATTAGCTACAAGCTCTTCGTTGTAATACACAATCTTTTTTCAATTTTTTGCAGAAAAATCGATTTTTGCATCGATTTTTTAAATTTTCATAAATGAACATTGTAGCAATTTTTTATAGCTAAATGAAACGAACGAAATGACACCAAAATTATCCAATTTGAACATTTTTTGGGTTATTGAAATGAAAACATGAATCAGGGTTTTCGTTTCAATAACCTAAAACAATGTTCGAATTGGATAATTTTAGTATCATTTTGTTCGTCTCATTTAGCTATAAAAAATTGCCACAATGTTCATTTTATGAACATTGAAAAAATCGTGGCAAAAATCGATTTTTCCACAAAAAGTTTGTGTATTAAAATGAAGAGCTTGTAACAAATTCAAACGCAATTATCTCAAAAACTACAACGATTCAGAACATACCGTAAAAACAAAAAAATGCTCCATTTTTTATGATCTTTTCGAATATATTATTTTTTCATATGGTTGTAAATTACTGTACTGGTCCTTTAAGTGTCCGATTTTTTCTGCGCCATCCTGTAGTGTTAGAACAAACTTATTTATTATAAAAAAATTCACCATGTTTTACAACAAAAAATAACCAACAATAAGAGAATCAAATTATATTTTTCAAAAACCATTTTTGACAACGCACTTGATTTTAATATTTTCAGACATGGAGGGCAAGATGGGAAAACCGTCGAGCTATCACATGTCCCTTCAATATAATCACACTGATCTACAAGAATAGTTGTACTCGTCGTTGCAATATTTATGTTCGAAAACTGGGCATTTTGAATATGGCTTTCGTTTAGTCCATCAAGGATCCATCCGGTGCTATTAATTCCTGGGAATTCTGATACAAGGTTGTTTATGAAAATATTTTTCATAGTTGGGGTGGCTGTAGCATTGGTAACATTAGCAGGACGCCAGTTTAGGCCCAAAAATATAGCAACACTATCGTCTGACATGTTTTGCATGTGGATGTTGGAATATGTTATGTCTTCGATCGTGCCTAGAAACAATATATAGCCCGTTTCAAACCCCCCCCCCCAAAAAAGTTTAACCCAAAATTCAAACAAAACCTAAATTCTTATGCAATCTGATCTGGCCAGTTAAGCAACATTGAAGCAGACAGGACCGAGTTCGAATCCTAGGCCGGCCAAAATTTTTTGCTCAAAATTAAAAGTTGCTATTTAGAACGTGAAAAACAACTTTTGGGCAAAAAATTTGTGACCTTCTTAGGATCAAACTCAGCACTGTCTGCTCCAAAGTTGCTTAACTTGCTAGAATGGACAAGAGATAACGTCGGAGTTTAATTTTTCGCTCAACTTTTTTGGACTGATGAAACGGACTATGTATAACTCTTTTATGTATACAAGAATCTAGGGGGCGCAAGTGGGGACACGCTCCTCTCATAGGTGAAAAAGTCATTGATGGGCTTTTTCACCTATGGCTCCACTCAAAAAATTATATAAACTTGCCTCCTCGACCCCTTTCCGACTTTAAATGAATGCCTGTTAAACAACCATTTATTTGGATATCTTTAAAAGTAACATTCTTGACACCAGCCGACATTTCACTACCAATCGATAAGCCACATGCCCCTGGGCCAATAGTTAAGTTTCGAAGGGTAATATTTTCTGTAGTTCGGCCAAAAGTTCTGCCAAGATAATTCATTCCACTTTTTATAGCAACCGCATCATCGGCTAAAAAGGGTAAAAAATGATTTTTTTTCTGCAAAATTGGTCTATCCCCTGATGCCGCTAGACAAAAGATTTCGACGGGGAAATTTCAAAAAAGGGTCAATATTGGCAAAAATTACCTAAAAAGGCCATTTTTCAATTTTTTCATTTTCGGAGGGGGGGGGGTTCTAAATCCCCTAAAACTAACGGCTTCACTGAAACTCCTACCTCTTCAGCGAATTTTTCAAAATCTGCCCCCTGACTGTAAAATAGAGAAAATTGATCTTTTTTAGATAATTTTGATCAAATTTTGTCAAAAATTGCAATTTTTGACCATTCTTGAGATCATTGCTCCTAGCCAAATCCTGGTTAAGTCTCGGATCAGATATGCTATAACTCTAAAAACCTACCTGCGCTATAATAACTATTTTCTACCAACACATTTTGGCTACAATCTATATCGAAACCGTCCGTATCTATCGCCAAAAACCACCCATCCTCTATTCTTCTAGTTAAAGGAGCTAAAATACTAATATTGTTGATATGAACATTGGTTGTGTTAGCCACATGAAGATTCCAACTTGGACTATTTTGCAAAACGATATTATTAATATTGATATTAGTTGTATCAACAAGTCGGATAAGGGGAGGTCTAAAATGTTTGTTACAGGGTGGAGTAAAAAATGGGGGGGGGTTGAATTTTTTAAACCTTTATCGTACAAATCCCCGTGATCTGAGTTAGCTCCAAAATACCCCTAATCATGCTATCTTTAAAAAATTTAAAAAAACCCAGAAATCCCATTTTATAAAAAAGTAGAAGAAAACAAAATTACCTCGAAAGCCCACTGCATGGAGGTTGAGTCAAATTTAATTGACAAGGCCACCAATAATGACCTTGTCCATCAATAACACCACCTCCGGTTATAGTAATATTATCTGCCTGATAGCTTCGAATAACCGATTGCCATTCCATTTGTCCACTTAATTGTGCATCTGGACCACCACCATACCATGGTAAGGGTTGTACGGGGACATAATCAGAAGTAAGATTCGAGGCCAAAATTTTGCCTTGAATATCCAAAATAATATTACTCGACACGTTAAAACACCCAGTAAGAAAAGTATAATTCATATCGAATATCACTCGACCTCCATTTGTTTTAGTTGCTGCTGCCAAAGCAGCTCTTACGGCCCCGGTATCATTAGCTATACCATTGCCAATAGCGCCGAAATCTTTTACATGATAATCTTGGGATAGAATAAATGACGAACTAACAAAAATGATTAAAAATTGAAAAATATTTGTGGAACGAGTCATTTTTTATTTTTGATAAAATAGGTAATCGATAAAAAATATTCAAAATTTATAGGTATAAATTTGTATCAACAATGTGCTGTTATCTATCATAGATCGTAGAATAGAGACGTGTTTTGATTAGGAAGCTGTACATAGCAAATTCCATTATACTACTTTTAAAAGTAGTAAGGAATGTTTAAAAATACAATTTTAAATCTTGATTTGTAAAAAATTTACATGGGTCACATCCAGACGTGCACAAGGGGGGACTGCCCCCCTCATAGACGCCGCTTTAAAAATTTTCTGATACCGATAGCCGCACCCCGTCAAAAAATTGAAAAAATTATCATTTTCTGACCAAAAATTGACCATTTTTCATCAAAAATCGTCAATTTTTCATCAAATTTTTGTCAAAAATGGTCAAAAACACTTTGCGGTATTCCCTTGTCAGCCTCATCATTTTATCTCAATCTCAGCCATCCTAATTTTAACATTAAAATCTTAAAACAATTTTTTCAAGTTCTATTTTTTGAATTACTTTTTTGTGCTCTATATAATTTTTTCCTCATGTATATTTTGTAATGTTTGTACTTTTATCATAACGTTGATTTCTTTGTCTACTCTCCCTTAATCATTATTCATCATCATTTTATTTTTCTTTTATATGTTTATGTTTCTTTCATGTTTTTCTTAAATGTTTATTTTGCAAACCGCACGTGGCCCGTCTCTATTAATCCCCAAAGAAATTATAGTCTAGTCGTTTTTAGGGCGGAGCTTTAGGTTGTTTAGTTTATTTGTTGTTTTATTAGTAAGTTGGGCTTAGACAAGCGTTTCAGTGGATCAAACATCATGTTTTTGAGCATAAATTTCACAAACAAGTAGAAAATAGAAGGGTATATATAAGGATGGGGATGCATGTTTATGAAGTTAGTTGGAGTTATTTCGGCTCTTATGTCCTATTGAAAGTGGTCTAAAATCAAAAAATTTTATTTTTTGAACCTTTCTCAAAAATGACTCTATTAGGGGTAATTTTATGCGGGCAACACGGCGATGTTATTTTTGCGTAAAAACGCTTCCATTTTTTAGAGAATCGAATTTTCGAACATAGGCTTAGGCTTAGTCTAAGCCTAAGCCTAAGCCTTAGACTAAGCTTAGGCCTAAGCCTATGTTCGAAAATTCGATTTTCTAAAAAAATGGAAGCATTTTTATGCAAAAATAACATCGTCAACGTGTTTCCCGCATAAAATTACCCTTAATGGGCTCATTTTTGAGGAAATTTCGAAAAATAAAATTTTTCGATTTTAGACCATGTTTAATGGGGTATAAGAGCCGAAATAGATGAGCACATTTTGTTTTTTATTTGGTGTAAACTGAATTTATGGGGTCCTCTAGTAGTGTATCTAGGATTTTCAAGTTTTTTTTTTTAAATTAAAAAATTATTTTTTCTGATAGAACTCAATTGACAATAATATCGAAATTTGGGGAGGTATAGGGGCAAATCCGAAAAATTTACGGGGGAATCCATTTCTGACCCCCTGCCCTGATATGATCGTTGTATGAAAATCTTTGCGTGATTTACTTCATTTTATAAAAAACCTTACCAAAAAATTTCAGAAACAAATTTTCTTACTCTCTACTCTAACAAAATGAATCAAGATAAAGGACTCTGGGAAACCACCAAAGAAAAGGTCTCCGACACTGCTGCCGCTGCTCGTGACAAGATGGGCGAAGCCGCCGAATCTGTGAAGCACTCGGCACAAAGCGCCAAAGAAGCCATTGTTGGCAAGAGTGAAGAGACCAAGGAGCATGCCAAGCAACGTGGCAGTGAATGGGCAGACAAGGCCGGTAAGAAATATTTTTTTAATTTCATAATGCCCTCAAATTATTTGTAGGTGAGAAAATGCACGAGGCTGGTGATCGAATGCAAAGCTATTAAGCAGCTTCTCCAACTTCTATTTTACCAGAAACCACTTTTTTACAATATTTTCTAATCTCATTTTTTGTATATGTAGTATAAAGATCAATGCATTTTCTGTAAAAAAATAATTTATCCGAATAAACTTTTTAATACCAAATACTAAAAAAGTGCAAACACATTTTGCCCTTAGAGGGGTCGAAGCCTTATAATACAAGGTTCCATAGAGGTCAAAATCGAAAATAATAAAAAGACATTTCATGTAATTTTAAAGGGTTTGCTTTAACAACTTTTTTGAATAGCTAAAATAGGTCCGGGAATCAAACCCGATGAGCCCAACGTTGCTTAACTTGCCAGATCGCTCGAAACTGGGATCGGGAAGTTTTTGATAACATCTCTTTTTGAAACAGGCTATAAAAATAATAGAATATCCCGTAATTTTGAAGAAGTATTCCCCTGTTAATCAATGTAATAGTTGTCATGCAAAAAAAGAATTGCATCGGCCGGGAATCGAACCCGGGCCGCCCGCGTGGCAGGCGAGCATTCTACCACTGAACCACCGATGCTTGTGGATCTGTTCATTCTTTAGGATATAAGTCCTTCATAAAAAGAACAAATTATCCCAGAATTAGGATAAATCAATTGTATGCGAATTTGCTCATTCTTTTTTTCTTGATAAATTGTCACATTCACAAATTTCATACGAAATGAAGAGTGTAGTCATAAAATATAAAAACCGCATATTTTAATTTATTAGCACATAAAATATAGCTAGGTAAAATCTGAGTGAGAACCTTATCAAAATATCACTTTATGTGAAATTTCTGTTATGAAGGAAATGTTTACAAAAATTAGTGAGTGGCAACTTTTTTCCGGCCACTCTGTAAATTAAAAAATGGAAAAATTAAAATTTAACAACTAAGATATGATGATAATGGCTGCTCGTGTACAACTTGTTGGAGTTGCATATTGTATTCATAAACATTATTTTTCGAGAACATTCTATACAAGCCATCATCGCCGGAGTTTTCAAAAAACCCAGAAGTTAAGCCTTCTGGAAGATTTGGAAAAGTTGATACTTTATCATGAAGCAAAGATGGAGCATTCTCATTTAGACTGTAAGTGGCAAAAACATTACCCTAAAATATGGACATCTGGTTTAATCTTGGTGGAATCTGGTTTAAACTAGTGATCGATCCCGTCTCGAAAATCTCGGAATTTTTGGCATCCCGTCCCGAAATTTTTGAGCGAAACTCGATCTCGCCCCGTCCCGGATCCCGACCTTCCCAGATTCAATCCCGTCCCGAGTCGGGATAAAAAAACACATCCCTAAAAATACCCCTCCCCCTAAGTTTTTATACCCCTAAAATGGATTTTTAGGGGTATAAAAAATGGGTTAAATTTTTTTAAATATCCTGCGGTGCAGAAAAAATCACGCGCTGACAGGTTTTTTTTATCAATTTTTGAAAAATTGAAAAAAATCACTTTGATCCCCCTTTATGTTTTTTTCAAAATTTTCGAAAAAAACTGAAAGAGGGACGAAGGTAAATTTTTTTTCAAATCCCGCCCCGGATCTCGAAAATCCTGCCATAGCCCATCCCAAAAAATCCCGTCCCGGCCAAGAGGTCAATCCCGAACTTGGTATCGAACACTAGTTTAAACCAGTTAAATCTTCACCCTACTAATACACGATCAGGGAAGCGTATACTTGCATAAGAAAATATCCTACATGGTTATTTGGTGAAAATTAAAAAACTTGAAAATTGTTTAAAAATTGCTCAAAAATCGCAAATATTCCCTGCCTTTTTTGGGATGAAATATGACATAAAAAATTTACGGAAATTAATATTATGCTCCCATTTGTGAGTGGAAAGGCTGCCGATGGATAAAATAGCACTCTATTATGTAATGACTTTGGAAATCCCTGTGCACTGCTAAAAAATACAGTTGATTTTTTGGCGATGTAACGCTTGCGGACGGACTTTTGCGGATGGGATTTTTGCAAATTTATTCATCTTAATTGAAAATAAAAAAGTTACCTATTTACAGTAATTATATAATATCTCATCCCCTATCCGCAAACGTCCAATTCGCAAAAATCCCGTTTGCAAAAGTCCGTCCGCAAGCGTTACACCGCCAATTTTTTCACAAAAATATGCCTACGTAAAAGCACCGGTGCCCTCATCTTGATTATAACCATACAACGTCTTCTCTTCAATAAGAACCGATAAACCATTTTCTGTCACTGCAGCAGCTACCGAATTTGGACCATCTGGAAAAACTTCATGGATTTTCTTCGGACCATAAGTTTTTCCATTTAAAATCCTCCAAATGTCATCATCTTTGAAAAGGAAGATTTCCTTGTTTGGAGCTAAAAGTGTTTATGACTATAAAAAAATATTAGGTTCATAGGTCGACAAGAGGAGGAGCCTCCCCCCCCCCTGACTCACGCACGCATGGACCCAAAATTGAGGGGGGACCACGCACTCATGGGCCCAAAATTAAGGAGTGATCACACATAGACCCCGCCAAACAGATGAGATGGTCATAAAAATTGGGTGCAGAGGACTACCTCGAGCTAAAAAAGGTCGTTTTTTGATGGAGGTGTTGGGGGACCACCTCATCGGGGGTCCCCTCCCTCCCCCCCATCTTGCCGATCTATGATTAGGTTGGTCAAAAAAACTAGATTTTAACTATTTTTGAAAAAATTTTTTTTAATTTAAAAACTTTGCGCACAATCGATTTCTCGTATGAAAAACTCGTTTATATAATGTTATTTGGTAAAAATTAAAACTTTTACCAATAACACTATATACAGGGTGGGCCAAAAAAAGTGGCTTTTTTATTCTTTGGGGCCCGGAAATTTATTTTTCTAAAAATGACCCCTCTAGGGGTGATTTTATGCGGGGAATCGATTGCGCGCATTCCCGATCTCTAAAAAAATTGGGTTTTTGAAGCAAAAATATCAAAAACCTCTCAAAAACAGCTGTGCAGCTACACATGCCAATCGCGTGAAAAACAACTCTAAGGCTTCGACTCGACTGTCTAGCTCGTATGATCCCTATTCCCTCGTCTAGCCTAGGCACATAATAATATGTTAAGAGACACTTTCTTGAGAGTTCAAAGATTGACTTAAAGGTTTTTTTTGAGGCCACTCTAAATTGATTTCATTTATCGAGATTAATGAATAAGGAAGTTTTTAAGAGTCATTTCAAGTCAAACCGCGGATGCCAACAAAATTCAAAATCTTGTCCGAAGCTCAAAAACCCGATTTTATGTTGATTTTTTGAGTTTTCTAACCTCTCAAAAACACCCTAGATAATTTTTTCGGCCAAAATTTCTATCTGGACAATGGATCTCATAACGGAGAACATTTTTAGGGTTTTTGAGCTTCGGATAGGGATTGAATTTTTTGGTGCTCGAAATGACTTCCCCCGTTTGTTAATCTCGATAAATAAATTCAAATTGGAGCTCACTTGAACCGTTTAAACTAGTCCTTGGAACCTTCGAATTGTCAAGAAAGCGTCTCTTAAATCCCGCAAAAAATGCAAAATCTAATTTTTTGAACCACCATGTAGTTTTACCTTGAATAGCTGAATCAATTTCAGTCGGACAGGCGGCTTCAATAGGTGTAAAAATAGAAGTAAAGATAAACATAAACAGCAATTGAACTGTCAAATGGTTTTCGAGATTTTTGAAAAGTTCCATTTTTAGTTGAAAAGCCTGAAAAATGACGATTTATGATTAACATGGGGGTGATAACGTTATCATCTCATTTGATAACGTTATCACGTGATAATGTAATAAATGATAACATTATCACATGGGGTGATAACGTTCATAGGTCGGCAAGGGGGAGTCTCCCCCTGACTAATGCACTCATGGACCCAAAATTGAGGGAGGACCACCTCATGGACCCCGCCGAACATATGAGGTGGTCCATAAAAATTGGGTGTCAGAAGACTACCTCGAGCTAAAAAAAGGTCCATTTTTTTAAAATCTTAGCCGAATTAATGAGATGGTGGGGGAACCACCTTATCGGAGGTCCCCACCCCTCCCCACCTTGCCAACCTATGATAACGTTATCACAAAAATCATTATCACTGTTATCACCCTTTTATCATGATCACTTTGAACATCACTAATTGACCCCTATATAGCCTATTTTCGCTAGCTACAGAGCGTTCAGTTAGGTCTGCAACATCAATGTTTTTAGTCGTTCTCGCAGCCCCTCTAACGAATTTCGATGCGGTTTTTTTTAAATTGTAGCTGAACAATGGCCGAATAAATACTGATAAAAATTTTCGAATTCCGTTGGTCCTAACATTGTCAAAAATTACTTTAAAGTTTCCAAAGTCGATTTTCTTCACCTTAACAAAAT
>JAQGBS010000837.1:0-18729 GCA_034698545.1 Acrobeloides obliquus
TAGTCAACTTTGATGGGGTCGTTGTGTGTGATGTCGCTGCTTCTTGGAAAACTTGGCGGATTATCGTTGCACAAATTTATGATTGAGTTTACAACCTGACAAATGATTTATGGACGTTGAAGAGAGATATTTAGCGGGGATAACATCGATGTGCTAGATCAAACTATATATATAAAGATGGTCAGAAATTTCCTGGCCTTAACGGACCAGCCCACTTGGGAAAAACACTATGAAAAAGTTTGGCAAGTCCATGAAAAATGGATCATTTTTTGTTTTGACAATAACCTCTGAATGGTTATCGTTGCCGAAATAATCGCGTTTAAAGTTGGATTTTTGAAATCTGTGTATTACAACGAAAACATGAACGCAGTGAAAACTCGCCCATGAATCAATAAAAGTTGTATATTGACGCAAAAATTCAAATTTTTTTGTCAGTTTTCCTAAGTCAATAAAAATTGAAAATTTCGCGCCAATACACAACTTTGATTGATTCAGGGACGACTTTTAATGTTTTCGCTGTAGTATACAGATTTCAAAAATCGTCAACTTCAAACGCAATTATCTCCAAAACTACAACGATTGAGAACATGCCATAAAAACAAAAAATACTTCATTTTTCATGAACTTTCCAAATATATAATTTTTTCATAGTGTTTTTTGAGTGGGCTGGTCCTTTAAAGGACAAATCCACTAAAAAGCTGCCATTTTTGTGATATTGAATCATAAGGTAAATAAACAACACGTCCACGAAGACATGTCCCCGACCCTGAATCATGTGTTTTTCGCTTCAATACACCCACGCTATCCTGACTAGGGTGAAGAATGAATTTTTATTATTCGGGAATGCGCACAATCGATTTCTCGCATGGAAAAACCCAAGAACATAGCTGGGGGGCAAAGAATTAATTGGTTGCCACGAATAGATGGGGTACTCTTCTGATAAAAATCATTTTTGTAGAATAAATTTGTTAAAAATTGGAAAAAACGTCATTTTTAATTGACAATTTTTCAAGCATAGAGACACCGGTGCACTCCATTCCTGCCGTAAAAACGAGTTTTTTTAGGAAAATGACCCGTATATACTTTCATGAAAAAATAGTGCAAAAATCGCGAAATTGCCTCTTTTTCGGAACATCCTGTATTATTTCCCTGATTCAACAAAAGTTGTTTATTAAAACGATTGATCAAGCATTACAAAATTCAAATTTTTTATTTGTTTGCAGAAAATATTGATTTTTTCAGAGGAAAAAATGCCTATACTAGTGACCTTTTTATGCACAACACAAGCTTTTAAACTTTGGACTTTTGAGCATCTCTTAAAAATATCGTCGCCACTCCCAAAAATACGGTGAAAAGCGAAAGTATTTGTCTGTTATATTTGCTAAAAGGATAACCAGGATTTCGGCGGAGATAATATGTCAACTCAAATAAACACTTGAACAACTTCGAACCGCAACATTGTCTGGGGCAGATAATAAGTCTGTTCATTGTGATTAATGATTAGTGAAACATCAAAATAAAAAGAATGCTAATTATCTTAGTAACTTTTTTATTTATTTTAGTAACTTTTTTATTTATTCTAGTAACTTTTATTTTAGTAACTTTTTTAATCATCTTAGTAACTTTTATAATTATTTTAATAACTTTTTCAATTACTTTAGTAACTTTTTATAAACTTAAAAAAATAATGACAGGACATAGTAAAATAATATAACAGAAAAAAATCACTAAAATAAGTGAAAAAGTTGCTAAAATAAAATAAAAAAAGGGTACTTATGCACTATCCTCCCAATCTAAAAAAAAGCTTAGGCTTTGGTTTATGATTAGATTAGGCTTTGGGCGTAGGCTTAGCGTTTAAGCTTAGGAAAGCCTAAGGCTTAAGCCTAAGACCTAAGGCCTAAAGCCTAAACCTAAGGCCTAAACCTAAGGCCTAAGCCTAAGGCCTAAGCCTAAGGCCTAAGCCTAAAGCCTAAAACCTAAGGCCTAAAGCCTAAGGCCTAAAGCCTAAGGCCTAAAGCCTAAGGCCTAAGGCCTAAAGCCTAAAGCCTAAGGCCTAAAGCCTAAGGCCTAAAGCCTAAGGCCTAAAGCCTAAGGCCTAAAGCCTAAGGCCTAAAGCCTAAGCCCTAAGCCTAAAGCCTAAGGCCTAAGGCCTAAGCCTAAAGCCTAAGGCCTAAGCCTAAAGCCTAAGCCTAAAGCCTAAGGCCTAAGCCTAATCATAAACCAAAGTCTAAGCCTTTTTTTCAGCTTGGGGGGATAGTGCATAGTACCGAAAAAAGTTACAAAAATAATTGAAAAAGTTACTAAAATAATTAAAAAAGTTACTAAGATGATTAAAAAAGTTACTAAAATAAAAGTTACTAGAATAAATAAAAAAGTTACTAAAATAAATAAAAAAGTTACTAAGATAATATTGTTTCAAATAAAAATATTCTAAAACATGAACGTAGATAAGGGTTTTGACTGTTTTTAAAATTTTTTTCTTTTTCTTCTCTCATTCAATTACTTTTTGTAATTAAATGAGAGGAGCTTGAAAAAAAGTTATGGGAGCTAGTTCACCATTTGTGTGGCACTTATCATGGTCCAAAATTCAAAATTTTTTCCTTTAAAATTAACTGAAAAACTTCTGTTTAGGGTTTTTTAGTCGAGGAACAATTTGTTGATGTTATTTTTGCATGAAGACCTAGAAAAATGGCAATAGGACGGAATGCACCGCACAAAGAGCGAGCGCACGGACTGAGCGCACATTTTCCTTCAAAAATGTGCGCTCAGTCCGTGCGCTTATTCATTGTGCGCTCAGTCCTCTGTGCGCTCAGTCCTATAAAAACCGTGCAGTGCATTCCGTCCTATTGCCGAAAATATGACTAAAAGTATAGTTTACAACCGATCCATAGATTTAACCGACTCTGAGTCGGTTAAATCTCTGGATCGGCTGCAACATATTTATTTATTGTACGGCCATAAAGGTCCGCATTAAAATAAGGTAACAATAACAATAAAGTCCGAATGTCACAGCATAAAACATAGAGCGTATCCTAAAATAAACCTAAAGTAGAGATGTAGTACACAATATAGAATAAGTTCCAATGTCATAACACAAAGGCACCCGATAACTATACTTTAAGCACACTATTCAGCTTTGTTTGAGAACATTTTCCACATAGATTTATAGACCCCTGGGCACAAGGCCAATGAAACACAAGAATGAATGTCTGAAGAATGCCCTGATTTCGTTTTAAGAGAAGAATGGCTTTCGAATTCGCCAGAATTGAACCCGATGGATTATTCTGTATGGAGTATTCTTGAAGAAAAAGCCTGCACTAAACCACAATATAATGTTGAATTTTTGAAATGCGCATTGGGCGCCACCCCATTTGCCCCACGTTATACTGTTGCCCCACCAACTTGCCCCACGTTGTAAGTTACAACATGGGGCAAGTTAGTGGGGCAACTGTATAACGTGGGGCAAATGGAGTGGCGCCGCGCATTGACCAAAGCCTGAAATGAGATTACTATTGAAACGCTTTAAAAAATTCTCGATAGTTTCCCAAAACGACTGAAAGTCTGTGTAGAAGCCAACGGAGGCCATTTGAATAGTTTTTGTTTATTGTTTTTGTTATGTTTTCAATTTAAAAAAATTCAATATGGCATATAAACACAAAATTTTGCAGGTGTTCTCTTTATTTTGAGAAACTCTGTATTTGAAACATACGTGGTCATTGTGATCCTCATGTGATGAACTTTACGATGGCGTTATCGAAATCCTGAATTTCTTAACTGTAACCAAGAAACCAAACCTAACCCTGATGTCGGGTTATTTTTCCACATCAATTATTCCTAACAATCGATTTCCTTATCGAAATTTGGATCAATACTTATATTTTTTGCAATAGTCTTGGTTCTCTAAATTATGTTTCGTTGTGTTGCTTTTCCCTGAACCTTTAAACTCTATATAAGCTCAAGGAAAAAGATAAGGATACAAAAAATTTTAATGACAATTCAAGCATAAAACGGATACAAAACATTCTGCCTGATAACAAAAAGAAGCAATAAATTAGTCTTGCATTTATACATATGATTTTTGCATTTTCCCTATAAAATGGCTATATTTAATGACAAAGTATGTTTTAAATGTTTTTAATAAAAATTTAAGAGACAATGTCTCGAAATCTCAAACCCGGGGCGGCCATAGTAGCGAAATTTCGAATCAGTTTTTGAAACCATGGTATACCCTAGGTTTTCGGGGTCGCTGAACACGAATCTGAAGTCCATTTTTGAATCCGATTTTTTGGTACCCCTGTACGGCAGGTCAGCCTTTTGCATCTCCGGCCAGCTAAATTTTTTTGAGGTCGGAAAATCATTTTTTTATTTAGTGTGCCAAAAGTTTAGGTATAAATTGCTGATTACTAAAAATAAAAAAGCTTTTTGGGCTAAAAACTTTATTTTCACCGTTTTGTGCCTGAACTTTTGATACACTAAATAAAAAAATAATTTTCCGATCCCCAAAATCCACCATGGGGTCCCTTATATTTTTTTAATGTATGGCTCCATTCAAGCTCCATTTTCGACCCTTAGGGATCATCCTTTTCCGGCGAGCAACGGCTCATTTTTAGGCATTGAATAGAAGTAGGCAAAGAAATTTTGTGCACTCGAAAAACCTCTAGGAGTTAAATCGAAAATAGTGCTTTTTTGGACCTCAAAATGAGAAAATTGCTCTATCTCCAAAAACTACGACGTTTTGACTAGGAAATGTAAGACAAAAAATGAAGTAGACACCAGCTTTCCAACGACACCAAAACCATTGGATATGGATTTAGCTGGCCGGAGATATGCCCATTTGAAGTTTGACCTAAATTTCAAAAGGCTTACAGGGGTATCAAAAAATCGGATTCAAAAATGGACTTCAGATTCGTGTTCAGCGATCCCAAAAACCTAGGGTATATCATGGTTTCAAAAGTTGAATCGAAATTTCGCTACTATAGCTACCCCGGGTTCGAGACTTCGAGAGATATCGTCTCTTAAAATTTAGATTAACAAGAAGCAGCAAAATAATAGACGACATGCAACAAACTATTTATGGTTTTTGGTATTTCTTTATGGCTTAAGCTTATATGATATTGTTTTGGATAGCATGTTTAATTTCTTAGCGCTTCCGTTGAAACAATTTTTTAATGAATCGATTGAGGAGCATTATGGGGTTTATTTGGATGAGGCTAGGTAATTCAATAAGACGGACAAATATCCAATAAGAGAAGAGGGGTTTAGACCCCCCTTCAATAACACACATGCACTCTTATGGTAAAGGGTGGCAAAAATTTTTCTTTAGTGCAGTTTGCACCAGTGTTGTTTTTGAATATTGTTGACAGTTTCACTTAAACCAAGAAATTTCCGACTTTCTTGTTCATTATGAAACATGATCGACCGCTCATTTTCAAGCTCTTTTCAAATCCTAACAAAGGAAAAAATTTATTTAAAAAACTCTTTATATTTTTGTCTATAAAATATCTAGAAGATTCGAAACTTGACAATATTCGAAATAAAATGATTTTTTGAGGGGTGAGTAAATTCAGTAAATTGTTCGTATCTTGGTGAATTCGAAACCAAAAAAATGGTCTATAGCTCATTTTGTAGCTACGTCACTGGGATACAAAACGCATAAAAAATTATTTTTACTACCTTGAAAATTCCTCTTTCGAATCTACTATTCGGAATAGTTTTGAAATCAACATCATTTCGAATACTATTTCGAATAGTAGATTCGAAAGAGGAATTTTCAAGGTAGTAAAAATAATTTTTTATGCATTTTGTAGCCCAGTGACGTAGCTACAAAATGAGCTATAGACCATTTTTTTGGTTTCGAATTCACCAAAATACGAACAATTTGCTGAATTTACCCCTATAAAAATCATTTTATTTGAATATTGTCAAGTTTCGAATCTTCTAGATATTTTATAGACAAAAATATAAAGAGTTTTTTAAATAAATTTTTTCCTTTGTTAGGGTTTGAAAAGTGCTTGAAAATGAGCGGTCGATCATGTTTCATAATGAACAAGAAAGTTGGAAATTTCTTGGTTTAAGTGAAACTGTCAAAAATATTCGAAACCAACGCTGGTTTGCGCGTTCAATGAACATTTACGCATCCAATCAAAATTTTTATGAGTAATATCAATTTTGAATATAGTACCAGGCAATGTCATAATCTGATGGGTGAGCAGCATACGGGGGCATCCGTAACTTTAAAAAACAGTACGATTATAGATGGGTAAATCATCGAGTATACTTTGTTGATCCACTTGATCGACAAGTGCATACTCAAGGCATAAAGGCGACTTGGTGGGTTCTGAAAGACAGCTTACGGCACTTACATGGTACAACCCCCGAATTATTAATTACTTATTTGTATCAATATATGTTTCGTAGATTCCATTCAAATACAAAATTTTTTCAACACTTACTTAAGGAAATCCGGCCACAATAGCCCACATAGTTCTTTATGTATGTATGAATAAAAAAACAAAATTTTGTCTTTTGATGATTGTCTTGTAAAAGCAAATTTTAAAAAAATAAAAATTTGATGCTGTTTACTTGGATGCATAAAGACGTGATTGGACACTTCAAAATTTATATTATACTCATAAAAATTTTGATTGGACGCGTAAACTTTTGACTAGGTGTTCATTTGATGCGTAAAAACCGATTGAACGCGCAAACTGCACTAGAGCCAAAATTTTACCAGGGGGATAAGGTATGCTGTACGAGGTTTGAGGGATGCCGTATGACTGGAGCCCCGGATTAACAAAAATTATTGGGCTGTTCAATAAATATTGTCGGCCCCAAAAAACGGTATTTTTCGCTCGTTTTCATTGAATTTTTTATGCAAAAATGCATGCTGAATACGATCCAATCAATCTTTTTGATCGTAACTCATGTTTTCGTATCAATATACAGACTTTTTCAAAACATGGGGGTTTTCAATGATGCAAATTAATTTTAAAATGTCGATATTTGGCTATAGAAGTCGATTTTTGACGAAATTTTAGACCGTATTAGGGTTTTTCTGGTCGGGGAATCGGTTGCCCGCATTGCCGAGGCATGAAAATGATCCTGATTCAGGGAATACAAAGTTTTGAGGCATTTTCGGGGGGGGGTGTACCCTTTATAGGGTACCTTTCCGTAGTGCAAATCAAAAAATTCCTTCAGGTTTGTGTTCCCCATGTCGAAAAACCCCCTAAAACCAAATTTCAACCAATTTGGAAAGTTTTTTGAAAATTCAAATTTTTGGCCTCTCTTTTTGAGCATAACTCATGTTTTCGTGTCAATATACAGACTTCCCCCTTTGGGTAAAGAGAGCAAGAACTCGAATTTATCTAAAATGTCTATTTCTCCACACAAAAAACTGCGATTTTTTGGGTCAAGAATGACATTTTCATCTCTTTGACCAAAAAACTATATTTTTGTGGCAAAAAAGCTATTTTCGCCAGATTTTAGTTATTCTTTATTACTATCATTCATGGCAAACATTCCTTTGATATCTAGTTCTATATCCATATTATGGCTGGTTCCAAAAATAGATTCAATAGGGCGCAAAGGAGTTTCGTTACATTTGCGAAATTCTCTTCTTATATTAACGTCACTAGCTTTTATTTTATCCAAATGGTTCAACTCTATAGAAGTTTTTATTGTTGCGCGCATATTACTGGGTATAGTATTAATGATAAAATTTACTATTATAAGAATATATATTAGTGAATGTTCACCAAGTTCACATCGAGGTAAAAAATATTAGTGCCCAAAAACTGGATTTTGTTTTTTTTACGCTATTTTTTCAAGTTTTTTTAAAATTTTTAACTTTCATCTAAGGTCAAAATTGAAAAATAGCGTAGTGTTCCCCATAGTCGAAAACCCGCCGAGTACAAAAAATTAGCCGATTTGGAGGCATTTTTGAAATTCGTATATTTTTTAATTTTTAGAGAGTAACCCCCTAATTTTAAAAAAAATTTTGTTAACAAATAATATCTCCATCTTGTTACTCATAGTCAAAAATCCCCGAGTACAAAAAATCAGCCGATTTGGAGAATTTTTTGAAGATTCGATTTTTCCCCCTTGGTTCCCCAAGGGTAAAAAATGAAAAATTTTTTGTCTCTGATTACTTTTTTTTGTTTCTGTACACTTACCCCCTATTCACTACTTATTAAAAAAAGATGTCAATCCGATTTACCGTTCCTGAGATCTCGTGGTTCCGGAGATACAGAAACCGATTTTTTACAGGGTGGCTAAAAAACAGTACTTTTGAGAATTTTAGAGCACTTTTTTGCAACAAAAAAATTCGCAAAAGTACGGTTTTTTAAGCCACCCTGTATATTTATTACTTCTCGCATAGAAAGTTTCTTGTAAAAAGAAATTGTCTTAAAAAAGCTTTCTAAATCTATTAGAAACTCCCATATATAGGAGGAGGAAATTACGGGACATATTCAAAAAGTCACGGGACAAGGGACAAAAAGTTAGGTTTATTTTAATGTAAATTAAAAAACTAAAAAATGTGAAAAAATACCTCTAAAATTGCAACAATCCAGTTTTTTGGAGACAAACTGCAAGTTTTTTTTTAAGGTTTCTTTACTCAATTTGAATCGTGTTTATTTTATTTCCTTGCTATCGGTGGACAGATTTTAATGCAGCCGCATATCTTCGGTAATGATGATAACTGGCATTACATTCCTGTTCTAATATGCGTTCTAACAATAATTAGTTATCTCTTCGGAATTTGGTTACCCGAGTCGCCGAAATATTTGTATTTTAAAAATCGACCAAAAGCCGATGTGGTCAAAGTGATCAAAACTTATCAAGGAAATGATATTGACATAAGTATTAAAAAACGAGAAAGAAATTCATTGTTTAAATTCCATTTAGATCATGTCCTAGAAGGGTATGAAAAAGAAAGGCAACTCACAAATCATCACAACTTGACTTTGAAAGAAATTTGGCAGAATCAAATTTTACGAAAATCCCTGATTATGTTACTATTGGTTCAATTTGCAAGTGAAGCAAGTATCTCATCAATTTTGGAATATTACGAAACATCTTTACTTATATCTTTTGGCTTTACACAATCATCAGTAGGAAATTGTTTTGTAGTTGGGGTGTTGGCTTCTGATAGCTGGGGGTCCATGGGGTTATAATGTGAAAACTACAGGGTGATTCAAAAGTTCGTTGACCAATCATGTGCAAACGCAGCCTGCGCAGTTGACGACTGTTCAGTTTTAAACATCGTTTTTTCAAAAATTAAAATTGTTCATGAAACGAGAGTGGCACATTCGATTCCCCGTCAAAAATTACCCTAGGGCGTTTGGTGAAGTTTATTTGTCGTGTAAGATAGGGCAAAAGTTGGGAAAAATTATCTTAAAGGGGGAGGGTAAGAATCATGACTGCATCTCTGTCAGGAAATTTTTTCTGTCAGAAAACCCCTAGAAAGTGACTTTCTAATGGTAAGTTTATGCGAGGAATCGATTGCGCGCATCGAAAAATTCTGAAAATTTTTCTGGGGTCAAAAAAGGTAATCAGAGAGCAGGGATCCATGTCCCGAAGGCTGATCGTGAACGCGGTCAGAGAAGTGTAGCTCTTGTGATTTTTACTGTCTGGCTGAATGCGCAGGAAATCCGAGAAAACGGCATTTTTGAAAAAATGCCATTTTCTCGGGTTTTCTGTGCGGACGAAGTTCGTCCAGCTATTGTCCAATTGCATGAGAAAAGAAAGTCGGTTCAAGAAGTTGCCGAGCTTCTGGAACTGTCCAAGTCGATCCCACTGGAAACATTGAGAAAAGTCATTGAATGAGGGGACCCTCTCATATATGAAATTCTCGACGACCAAAAAAAAAGGTCGCCAACTTAGCCGGGGGGGGGACCCTCTCATCGGACGCTCCCTCCCCCCCCCCTCCCATCTTGCCCATGTATGGTCGGTACCCAAAAAAGGAGGGGGTCGGTAACACAAGAAAATTTTCTCGGCCTTCAGCCTATCCCCCTAAATACGCTACTGTTGTCACCTGAAGAAGAATTTGGTAACTGTTGCTCGCCAGCACAGAAATGATTTTTTCTCTCAATATTTTCTTTATTCCAGGTTTTATATCTCATCAATATTGCAACAATATTAAATTTGCCTCTGATGTTTTTGAGTCCATTTTTATTAGAAAAAGTTGGTCGAAGACCTCTTGTATTAATAGCATCGTTTGGGTATATTATTTTACCAATTATTGGATTTGTTAGTAAGATGCTGAGTAATTCAATGGGACCTAATGGTATAAGTGTTATACTTGGGGCGACTATAATTTTCATGAAGCTTATAATAAAGTATTATCTATTATACTATTTAAAGAGGAAATGTATGTAGGGTGGAGGCGAACTTTTTTCTGCCCTATATGTTTTTTCTTTTTTTTATTCTCAGAATTGTGTCATGATTCCAAAAAAGTTGGTCCCGATCTAGGAAAACTTATCTATGGGTCTACGAGTATCGACCAAAACCCCCTATATAGGGGGTTTTAGTCGAGTTCGGGTACCCCCAATATATTATACTCCTACTCGTCTAACCGAGCTGAGTCGAATGACGTGACCCGTTTTGAAAAATTCGGCCCCCTAACTCCTATAGGGTTCTATACTCCCAAGGGGAAAAATCGAAAATTTCAAAAAGTTCTCCAAATCTTCTAATATTTTGTACTGGAGGGGGGGGGGCGAGTATGGGGGAAAACAAATCAGACGGAATTTTTGAAAAAAATGAGAGAGGGAGGCAAAGAGGGGAGAGGTAAAAGGAGCGAGGCGAAAGGAGGAGAAGAGAGGATTCAGGGTCAACAGTAAAAAGAAAAAATAGAGCCGAAGGCACATCGATCTAGGAACTTTAATTTTTTTAAACGATGATTTTAGAGGAACTTGTAATTACGGGACTATTGCGTATATTTTAATGATAGATCTTATGCCAACGGGTGCAAAAACGGTTGCATCACAAGTAAATTTTTTTAAAATCACAAAAAATGGTTTTTAGTTTGAAGAGAACCAAAAACAAAACATACCTCAGAGTCAAAATATGGGTCCGGAATCCCGGACCGCCGAAACATTTGGGTCTCAGGATCCGTGACTCCAAGGGACTGTAGTCAGGGAGGCGTCGGCGGGTTCAACGGATATCAGAGGTTGTGTGTGATGGTCAAGTGGTCCAAGGCGCCGCCGGTCCGATCTGGCAAGTTAAGCAACGTTGGGCCCACAGGTTCGATCTCGCTAGTGCAAAAATTTTGATTTTCAAAAAAATTCTTTTACAAAAAATGGAGCAAAAAATTTTTTTCTCATTGGCAGCGGAAACGGACTGTATAGAATCTACATACCAATTATGATATTGTCTCAGCGAAAATTGCTCATCTCTTGTTTGCTGGTTTCTATCTTTAGCTCACTAGACGCATGTACCTCGACCAGATTGATCTCTCTTTGAAACATTGAATGCACGTTGCACTTCTACTACAGGACCTTGGGTCCGGGGTCCCATATGGGTCATGGTTCCTATGGGTTGGTCCGGGATCCCCTCATTTTTTGTGTCCCAAAGTGTTTTATTTTTCAGTAAAAAGCTATGTAAATGATTTCCTAAGGCATAATCTAAATAAAGGTGAATCCTTTGGGTAACAGATCCAGGACCCCGTGGAACTCCGGAACCTGGGCACAATGGGTCTTTCGGGCCCGATGTTCTGGGGTCGCAAAAAGTGAATTCCTTCTGGACTTTGACATACCTCCGGAGTGCTTAACTTACTGGTAAATTTAGAAATTTTTTTAGGTAGTTCTATTCGTCTCGAATTTCGGCATTTTCATCCCGAATTTGCTGTATCCAAATCTGGACAACCTTATTGGAGCATTTGCATTTTTACCCTTTAGTCTAATACAAATTTTCTTCTTTATTTATTTTTATTACAATTTAATAGAAACTAGACAAAAAGAGGTCTATGAAAATGTTGAAATAGTCGAAGAATGTATAAGGAGCCGGGTAATTTTTGTACAATTAATGAAAAGGAATCTTTTTAGGCACAAACAAAAAGATCTTGGGCTGGTTCAATAAGAAAAGTTAGGGCATCAACTTTGATGCCATTGATAGAAGATAAAGGTTTAGAAGAACGAAAGAAATCTCGATATAACTCTATCAATATAAATTTCGATCCATAATTTTTATATTAGGTTGTTTAATAAAAATTGAAACAAAAATTTTATGTGCATGCGTAAAAAAATTCTTTAAAGGTCTATACCGCGTGCCTATAGTTTTTTTCTGAATGAGTAACGCTTTGGGCTTGTTCTACAATCTAGGGAAAACGTGCCTGTTTGTTTGTCCGCCACCATTTTGGTCCGGTTCATTTTGTGATCGAATGTATCAACTACCAATGGTAATGAAATTCGCATAATGGCGCATCGAAATCGTGAGTATAAAAGGCGATGATTCGATTAGTTGATAAACGTTCGTTGAAGAATAATTGCTTCTGTTAGGGTGCTCGTTAGTCGTTGCTGCGCCCAAAAAACGCGGCAACGATGAGCTGTTAAATGTTGTCGAACATTGTCGCGCGACAATGTTCGACAACGTTTAACAGCTCATTTAACAGTTTTTTTGGGCGCGACAACGACTAATAAGCACTCTTATGCTGTTATCAGACACTGCTTTCAAGTGCTCTGCCAAATGTGTATTTAATAGAGATTGGAGTTTGATCATCAAATAGTGATCACAATTTTTTCTATAAATTTTTGCAAAAAGTGGCCAAAGAACGAAAATGCAGAATTTAATTCTCTACAGATTTTGCTTTGGTCATATGTTAAGAAAATCTATAGAAGTCTCTTACTATCACGTACCCGGTGTGGTAACCGTTTAGACCGTTAGTAACCATCGGTAACCATTACTAATGGTTTGGTTACGGTTAATCGAACCAATAACCAAACTCGAAAAACACAAATGCTATGTCGCTGTGATCCTCATGAACTTTACGATGGTGTTATCGAGACCGTTTTTGAACTAATCCTGAATTTGTTTAATCGTAACCATTTGTAACCGTAACCAAGAAACCAAACCCAACTCTGGTGTCGGGTTCTTTTGCCATATCAATTATTCCTAAAAAATAAATTTCCTTATCGAAATTTTGGTCGATACTTATTAGGTGGCGATTTAAGTTCTGATCGTTTTTAAAAATCAAATTTCAAATTTCTTTTTTTCGCATAAAATTACCCCTAGAAAGTCATTTTTGCAAAAATTATTTAAAAAATTTTTTTGCAAAAATTGCTCGAAAAATCGCAAAAATCCAGTTTTTTTGGCCACCCTGTAAACTGATCGTTGTCTCTAAATTTTGTTTCGTTGTGTTGCTTTTCTCTGAACCCTTTAAACTCTATATAAGCTTAAGGAAAAAGATAAGGATACAGGAAAAATTTAAATGACAATTCAAGCATAAAACGCATAAAAACATTCTGCCTGATAACAAAAAGAAACAGAAAATTAGTCTGGCATTTATGCACATGAATTTTGCATTTTTCCTATAAAATGGCTATATTTGGAGTCGAAGTATGTTTTAAATTTTTTAAAATAAAAATGTAAACGATCAGTTCAATCGAAAAAAACTCTATATAAAAATTATAAAGTAAAAAATTATGAAAATTGGAGCATTTTTTGTTTTTCAACCTCTGAATCGTTGTAGTTTTTGAGATAATTGAGTTTGAAATTTGAATTTGCGTTCATGTTTTCGTTGTAATACACAGACTTTGTGGATTTTGTGGAAAAATCGATTTTTGCATCGATTTTTTAAACTTTCATAAAATGAACATTGTAACAATTTTTATAGCTAAACGAGACGAACAAAATGACACCAAAATTATCCAATTTGAACATTGTTTTGGGTATTGAAACGAAAACATGAAGCAGTTCAAATTGGATAATTTTGGTGTCATTTTGTTCGTCTCATTTAGCTATAAAAATTTGCTACAATGTTCATTTTATGAAAGTTTAAAAATTCGATGCAAAAATTCAAAAAGTTTGTGTATTACAACGAAAACATGAACGCAAATTCAAATTTCAGACGCAATTATCTCAAAAACTACACCGATTTAGAGGGTGGCGTAAAAACAAAAAATGCTCCATTTTTCATGAATTTTCCGAATATATAATTTTTACGTAGAGTTTTTTCTGGGTGGACTGGTCCTTTAAGATTTAGATTAACAAGAAGCAGCAAAATAATGGACGAAATGCAACAAACTATTTATGGTTTTTGGTATTTCTTTATGGCTTAAGCATATATGATGCTATTTTGGAGAACATGTTTAATTTCTTAGCGCTTCCGTTAAAACGATTTTTTAATGAATCGATTGAGGATCATTACGGGGTTTATTTGGATGAGACTAGGTAATTCAATAAGGTGGACAAATATCCAATACGAGGAAAGGGGTTTAGACCATAGGTTAACGGTGCCGGGCACATGTGCCCGCACGTCACATATTCGAATGTGTGACGTATTTCGAATGTGTGTCCATGGACATATATGCCAAGATGTGCCATAGGCACATGAGACGTGACGTGCAGAGGTTAAAATATTGTGCCATACACCTGGAACATGTGCCGGGCACGTGTTCCATTAGAAGCGTTTTCTCGCTTGGGAATGCTCTCTATCGATTTTTCGCACAAAATTACCCCTATAGGGGTCTTTCCCGCAAAAATTAAAAAAAATTTTTTTTCGGAGATAGGGCTCTAAACGGCACCCCTTTAACAAAAATTATTGGGTTGTTCAATAATTAAAGTCGGCCCAAAAAATACGGCATTTTTCGCTCCTTTTCGTTGAATTTTTTTCAGCATTATGCAAAAATTTAATTTATTTTCGCAATAAATGCGTTATAACCAAGGTAAAGTCATAAAAAATTACAGATAAAACATCACAAAACATAAACCAAAACACAATCACAAAACATGCCATAAAACACGTGAAACTACTCCAATAATGGTCATACAACATAAATTCAATAAGACCTATAATAGCAGACCGATGTTCAGCTCTTTTATACAGTTGATAAATGACAACAGGGGTAGCATAACAATGTCAAAAGGGAGCTTGAGGTATAATTTGGATAGACGGAAAAAGAAGAAGTTGAGACTAACGTTTTTATGAATGGGGACTGGGATGATTCCCCTAGTAAATGTTCGGGAGATGTGGGTTTCGGAGGTAATTAGAATTCTAGAGTCTAGTTTTACTAACCCAATGACGAGTTTATGGAAGAGAATGAGATCAGTTTTGATTTGGTGGTTTTCGAGGGTTTCTAGATTTAGAAGTTTAAAGTGAAAAGGTAAAAAAATAGTTTAGTCGTGGAGATTATCTGTGCTTTTACCGTATTAAAATCAACAACGTCCTTAAAAATTTATAACCATCCGTAATGAAAGGCCACCTCGAAAAAACCCCCGTAACGGTAATGAAAGGCCTAGTGCCGATTTTTGGGCCAAGAATTTCATTCCTTTTTACCGATATTTTTTGGCAAAAAAGCCATTTTCATCAGATTTTAGTTATTCTCTATTACTATCACTCCTGGCAAACATTCCTTTAATATCTAGTACTATATTCATATTATGGCTACTTCCAAAAATGGATTCAATAGGGCGCAAAGGAGTTTCGTTACATTTGCGAACTTTTCTTCTTATATTAACGTCACTAGCTTTTATTTTCTCCAAATGGCTCAACTCTATAGAAGTTTTTATTGTTGCGCGCATCTTAGAGGGTCTATTAACAATGATAAAATTTTCTATTCTAGGAATATATATTAGTGAATGTTCACCAAGTTCACATCGAGGTAAAAAATACAACAAAAAATATTAGTAAAAGTGCCCAAAAACTGGATTTTTGCTATTTTGACGCTATTTTTTCAAGTTTTTTTAAAGGGGGTGCTATTTTTTCCTGCAGGGTCATTTTTACGAAAAAATTTTCTCCCAAATGACCGCAAAATGCACCCCCTTTAAGGGGATATAAATTATGGACTATTTCATGAAAAATTTTTTCTAAAATGATCATTTTTAGGGGTAATTCTATGCGGGAAATCGATTGTGCGCACTCCCAAATTGTGAAAACGCTCCTTGACCCTGATTCAGGGAAAGGATACGTATTTATGTAAATAAATTGATTTTCGCCTCAATACACCGTTTTCTTCCCTGAATCAAGGTCACGAAAGCGTTTCCAAGGTTCGGGAATGCGCGCAACCAATTCCTCGCCTAGAAAAACCTAAGAATCGACGGTTTTCTCATAAAAATCTGAAAATGTTTGATTTTCGCTTCAATACACTGATTCCTTCCCTGAACCAGTGTTAAGGAAGCGTGTTCACAATTTGGGAGTGAGCATAATCGATTTCCTGCATAGAATTACCCCTAAAAATGATCACTTTAGAAATTTTTTTCATGAAATAGTCTATAATTTATACCCCCTTTAAGGTTTCTTTACTCAATTTTCATCGTGTTTAAATTATTTCATTGCTATCAGTGGACAGATTTTAATGCAGCCGAATATCTTCGGTAACGATGATAACTGGCATTACATTCCTGCTCTAATATGCATTCTAACAATAATTACTTATCTCTTCGGACTTTGGTTGCCCGAGTCGCCGAAATATTTGTATTTTAAAAATCGACCAAAAGCCGATGTGGTCAAAGTGATCAAAACTTATCAAGGAAATGATATTGACATAAGTATTAAAAAACGAGAAAGAAATTCATTGTTTAAATTCCATTTAGATCATGTCCTAGAGGGGTATGAAAAAGAAAGGCAATTCACAAATCATCACAACTTGACTTTGAAAGAAGTTTGGCAGAATCAAATTTTACGGAAATCTCTTATTATGTTAATATTGGTTCAATTTGCAAGTAAAGCAAGTATCTCATCAATTTTGGAATATTACGAAACATCTTTGCTTATATCTTTTGGCTTTACACAATCATCAGTAGGAAATTGTTTTGTGGTTGGGGTGTTGGCCTCTGATAGCTGAAGGGGGTTCCTGAGGGCATAATGTGTAAACTACAGAATGATTCAAAAGTTCGTGGGCCAGACATGTTCAAACGCAGTCTACGCAGTTGGCGACTATGTGATTTCCGGTCACTTGGTCGACCCAGTGGCGATATCTAGAATTTTTGGAAGGGGATCGATAACACAAAAAAATTTTCTCGGCCTTCGGCTTACCCCCTCCCCTAAATACGTTACTGTTGTCACCTAGAGAAGAATTTGGTGACTGTTACTCGCCAACACAAAAATTATTTTCTCTCTCAATATTTTCTTTATTCCAGGTTCTATATCTAATCAATATTGTGACAATATTAAACTTGCCTCTGATGTTTTTGAGTCCATTTTTATTAGAGAAAGTTGGTCGAAGACCTCTTATATTAATAGCATCGCTTGGATATATTATTTTACCAATTATTGGATTTGTTAGTAAGATGCTGAGTAATTCAATGGGACCTAATGGTATAAGTATCATACTTGGGGCAATTATAATTTTCATGAAGCTTATAATAAAGTATTATCTATTATACTCTTTAAAGAGGAAATATATGTAGGGTGGAGGTGAACTTTTTCTGCCCAATAATTTTTTCTTTTTTTAACGTCTCAGAATTTTGTCGTGATTCCAAAAAAGTTGGACCCGATTCTGGGAAAACTCATCTATGGGTCTACGGGATCTTATCCTCCTATATAGGGGCTTTAGTCGGGTACCCCCACGATACTCGTCTCACCGAGCTGAATCGAATGACGTGAGCCGTTTTGAAAAATTTAGCCCCTGACCCCTATAAGGTCCTATACCCCCTTCGCCAAGGGGAAAAATCGAAAATTTCAAAAAGTTCTCCAAATCTTCTAATATTTTGTGCTTGAGGAGGGGGGTCGGGTATGGGGAAACACGAATCCGACGGAATTTTTGAAAAAAAAGGAGAGAGGGGAAAGAAAGGAACGAAGCGAAAGGAGAAGAGGAGCGAAGAGAAAGATGAAAGGAGAGGGAATAAAAGGGGAGAGAGAATTCGGGGTCAACAGTAAGAAAAGGGAAAAAGCGCCGAAGGCGCATTGACCTGGAACTTTGATTTTTTATTCTTTAAACGATAATTTTAGAGGAACTTGCAATTACGGGACTATATCGTTTATTTTAATAATAGATCTTATGCCAACGGGTGCAAAAACGGTTGCATCACAAGTAAATTTTTTAAAACCCACAAAAAATGGTTTTTAGTTTGAAGAGAACCAAAACATACCTCAGAGTCAAAATATGGGTCCAGAACCCCGGACCGCCGGATCATTTGGGTCCCAGAGATCTTCGGTGGGGTCGAGGACTCCATATGGGACTGTAGTCAGGGAGACATCGGCGGGTTCAACGGATAGCTCTTACTATAGGTTGTGTATGCATCTTGCACATTTGACCCCATTTATACTACATTTGACCCCATGTGATCTAGTGGTTAAGATTGGTGATTTGTGTAGCAAGGGACGCCTCCTTGGATCCAATGGGTACGGTGCTCTGGGGTCACAAAAAGTGAATCCCTTCTGGACTTTGACATACCTCCGGAATACTTAACTTACTGGCAAATTTAGAAATTGTTTTAGGTAGTTCTATTAGTCTCGAGTTTCGGCATTTTCATCCCGAATTTGCTATATCCAAATCTTGACAACCTTATTGGAGCATTTGCATTTTTACCCTTTAGTCTAATACAAATTTTCTTCTTTATTTATTTTTATTACAA
>JAQGBS010000838.1:0-18715 GCA_034698545.1 Acrobeloides obliquus
AACAATTTCCCAAAATAGGTATGGGAATTGGGCCTAAATGTTCAACAATGTACAGGGTGTTCAAGCATGAGTTCCCCAATAAGAAAGCTCGATATCTCAAAAACTCAAAACTCTTTTCATGCCGTCTTACAACTCTCTAGTCCCATCACCCCGTTTTATGGACATATTTTTTTGAATTTTCAAAGTGGTCTGAGTATTGAAACGAAAATTTGAATTCCTTAAGGAACTTTTGAAAAATAACACCGCTAATCGATAGAATGTGTTGAAAAATGGTAGTTTCCCAATTTTTGTGAAAATCGAAGATAACCTGAAAAAATTCAGCTCAAAATTTGCTAAAAATGGCCAAATTTTGCATTTTTACCGTTAATTTATGCAATTTTCGGCTATTTTTAGCAAACTTTGGAATTCGAACCTGGGACCTTAAAGTGCAGTCCTGGAGTACTAACCATTTGACCATGATACTTTGTTCATGCGATACTTTTTTCCCGTTTTGGTCCCCGTGTAGCGTGAAGTGTGTGATTTCAATATCAAGTACCTCACGCACAGTATAAAGCACTTCGCTGGCTGAAGTGGTTGCTATGGGCAATTTGAAAGATATATTAATATCTATCTATCCGATTAACATCGGTTCCCTCGCAGAATGCCCTAGCAGCAGTGCCGTAGTTGTGGTCCCATATCAATTACAAATTCCGCTAAATACTTCAGAGCATAATCTTTTGGACGCACGGGGGACCAAACCCTAGCTATTGCAGTTAATGTCGAGCTCATTGGAAGACCACTAGACCATGGGGTAATTGTCGGGCAGCGAATGATTGTCATTAATTTCGACCTTGAATCAGTGCCAACCACAAAAGAAATAAAAAATATCAGCTTACCTGGTGGAAAGTTTCTCCTTTTCCAATACAAATTATAAAAAATTAATAAAAATAATAAAATTAGTATAAGCATTTTATTTTACAATTTGGTTACTCGAAAGCTGTTTAATTATAAAAATGATTATTTGATTACAATCCATAAAATTTGTTAACTATACGTATAGTTAGCTAGTTATTACTGATTGATAAGAACTAATAATAAAAAATAACTACCTATCATTTATTGAATGTAGCACTTTGGACTCTAATAGGTGAAAAGCTAAAAATTATTGGACACATGTAATGGTTATTTAAAAAGAATATCCGTAGAATGAAGAGCAAATTTCAAAAAGCACTTTGCCTTGACTGCTATGAAATGGAAAAGGAAAATCAAGGTATGTCAGATCATTGTGTATAATTGATATTTTCAGAGTATAGAAATTTGACATAACTGATCAATTGCTATACACGACTTAGTTTTCGAAATTTTTCGCCCCTTGATTTGCCATTGACAGAGAATTTTACAGAATCTATGAAACACATCATTTGCAGAAGCGTATAATACTGAACAGGCACATGCCTCTTTTGAATGCATTTTCGTTCTTGATTTGTCATAGGCAAAAAATTTTAAAGGAACTTCGAAACAAGTCATTCGCAGAAGACATACTTGGCAGGTACTATTGTAATTTTGATTGAAATCACTTAATTAGCAGCGATACAAGGAAAGTGATACATTTAATTCCACCCCTCCCGAGCAATAGCTCTGGGGTGAGACGACCGAATTCCTGAGATCAGGAGAAAACTTTGACTGACTTTTTGGAAGAAAAATATTTGAAAGATCAGGTAGAATCGATTGAAGAAATTGGCAAGATGATCACCAATCTTGAACGTGTTGGAGAAGGACTCGGTGTGTTCATGTTTGATAAAGAATATTTTAATGAGTCATAAAATAATTTTTCAACATAATAATATTACAATTATATTGTAAAAGTTTATTTTTATAAATAATAAATTAGAAAACGTGGCGTATCCAGGATTTTTTCATGGGAGGACATGATGAAAAAATCTTGGCATGAGAGGACACCTAGTTACCAACATTTTTTGTCAAAAACATAAGAGGGGACCCTTTAGATTTTTTAAACTTTTTCGGCCCTTGGGGGGGGAGTATGTGCACTGAAAAAAGTGACATTCGTTTTATATATCCTGATTTCAAAATTGATGTATAGGTGGTCCAAATGTGCAAAAAACGTAGAGTCAGGGATTTTACAGGGTGATTCAAAAAAGTGAATTTTTGCATGAATTTGGAACTCGAAAATTTTTTTCTAAAAATGATCCCCTCTATGGGTTATTTTATGCGGGGAATTGATTGCGCGAAAACGCTTCCCTTACCCTAATTCGCTAAAATAAGCGAAAAAATGACCATTTTCGCTTCAAAAACCCAATTTTTTCTTGAAAAGGAAGCGTTTTCGTCTTTGGGCAATCAATTCCCGGTATAAAATTACCCCCACGACCCTTAAAAATTGAATTTTTTAATCTTTTAGGGGGTACCCTAAATTTTTTTCCTACCTACTAAATTAAAAAAAACCACATGTCAATCCAATTTACCATTCCCGAGATCTCGTGGTGACGGACGTACAGAAGGAGAGACGGGTCCAGGAACTCTTTTTTATATTTATGATTTTCGAGTCCAAAAAAATCAACCAGTAAAAATTTTAATTATTCAAAGTTCTATGGTTATGTACAGAGACCACTGTTATGGTTTGAGAATTATTTTTTAGAAAAGGCAATTTTAAAAGTAATTTTTTGGCAGCTTCCCTAAAAGGACGAATAAAATAGCATTGAGATATTACACTAATCGTAGTTTGGAAACTCATCATACAAATAAGTACATACCCGCAATAACTTCCATATGGTATTGCAAAAATGGCCATAAGAGCGGCAATAAAAATTGGCCAAGCAATAAATAATTGAACTGTAATAGTTTCTATCAGAGCGCTAATAAACATCATGTGTTGGAGTCGATGCACGTTTTCAGTAACTTGGTTTTTCATTTTTCTTATCCCTTGATCCATCTGGTAGCAATAAAACGAGGCAATAGAACAACCACAAATCACAAGAAATAGTAGTACCCCAGCAACAATATAAAGCTCGATTGTGAGCGTAACGTGAAGGGCATTTGAACCGAGAGGAATTCCTTTTAATGCCGGTACTTCTTTGTCAATATAAGTGTAGGGGTCCTTAAAGGACCAGTCAGTTAGAAACATATGAAAAAATGATACAGAGTGTTGCAAAATTAAACGCTCTTTTTCGAAAAAAATTTCAAAAAAATTTTTTTCCAAAAATGACCCTATTAGGGGCATTTTTATGCGAGAAATCGATTGCGCACATCGAAAAATCCTGAAAACTTATTTCTCATCAAAAAACATCCATTTTTCGAGGGAAAACTACTTTTCAAATTTTATGCTATTATTGTGTTTTTATGCTAAAGTTTTTAACGAAAAATGATGAAAAATGAAAATTTAGTGGTCAAAAAGCCACTTTCAATATCTTTCGATGTGCGCAATCGATTTCAAACATAAAAATACCCCTAGTAGGGTCATTTTTGGGAAAAAATTTTTTGAAATTTTTTTCGAAAAAAGAGCGGTTAATTTTGAGACACCCTGTATATTCAGAAAGATCATGAAAAATGGGGCATTTTTTATTTTTATGGCATGTTCTGAATCGTTGTAGTTTTCAAGATAATTTTGTTTGAAATTTGAATTTGTGTACAAGCTCTTCGTTTTAATACACAAACGTTTTTGACTTTTGCGGAAAAATCGATTTTTGCATTGATTTTTTAAATTTTCATAAAATGAACATTGCAGAAATTTTTTATAGCTAAATGAGACGAACAAAATGACACCAAAATGAACCAATTTGAACATTGTTTTGGGTTATTGAAACAAAAACATGGAATCAGGGTTTTCGTTTCAATAACCCAAAACAATGTTCAAATTGGATCATTTTGGTGTCATTTTGTTCGTCTCATTTAGCTATAAAAAATTGCTACAATGTTCATTTTATGAAAATTTAAAGAATCGATGCAAAAATCGATTTTTCCGCAAAAATTCAAAAACGTTTGTGTATTACAACGAAGAACTTGTACACAAATTCAAATTTCAAACGAAATTATCTTGAAAACTACAACGATTCAGAACATGCCATAAAAACAAAAAAGCCCCATTTTTCATGATCTTTTCGAATATATCATTTTTTCTCATAGTTCTAACTGACTGAGCTGGTCCTTAATGTTTTTGCTAACGACGGAACAAAAGCAATGATTTTTCTAAACAAAGGGACCTTTATCACTTTTCACTGCGGTTGGCGAGTATGACTTCCCCTTTCAAGTCTCCCTTCCTCATTAAAATAATTTCTTTCGCATACCTCAGTATCCAAAATTAACAAAAGCATCGGACTACATCCAAAAAACATATGCACCAATAATGCACGCCATAAATTTGTTGGTGATTGAAAAAATTCTTGCAATCTTCCAGTAGTTGTCATTGAATATCTATACATTACAACAATCAAACATGTCACAAGTTTTATAGCAACCGTTGAAGCCAAGATACTAATAAATAATTTTGCGTCAAAAAATCTCCATATAAAGCCATCAAAATAAAAAAGTAATGCGGGGAATAGGGGTACAATATGCGCTGAAGCCAATAGAAAGTCAATAATATAACTTAAAATGAACATTATAAGCAATAGCCAACGGTAGACTTCTAGTATCATTCCATGAAATATAATGGCATATGAAATAAATACAAATAATACAGTGTTGATCACGAACATGATTATTTCAATCGTGTAGCAAATCTGCAATAAGGTAGGCGAGTAGAAAACTTCAAGAGAGTAGTTGAGCATTTTGGATTTGTTGAGAAGAAATTTATGATTAAGAACAACTAAGATATTTTTTAAATGTTAAGGGGTTTTTAAAAGAGACCAATTTAGACTAGGTAGAGAGTTACATTGATTTTTTCTCTTAAAATAATTAATATAAAAGAAAAACGACTCTTTGAATATATTAAAACATCTGCTAAAACAATTATAGAAACGTAATTGAGTTTTTCAAACTCGTTAACAACACACTTTTTTCACCATAATTTCGATTGCAAAATGTTATTTGGGCTAAAAAATGGATAATCTTGAAAAAAAGCGCATCAAAAATATTTTATTTTCGCTTAAATTGACTTGAGAAAAATTTCAAAACGTACAAACAATTTACATAAAAGTTGTTTTTTTTATTGCTCCCAGTTTTCAAAAATTCGCCAAAAGGGATCCGGTATGGGGGAGCACTCCCCAAAAAGGGCATTTTTCCCAAAAATCATAAGAAAGTAGCACCCTTATGACTACAAATTATTCCGGACCTTCAGCCTAAATGGGGAAGTGCACCGGTCCCCGGTGCCCATACATGGGCAAGAAGGGGGGTACTGGGTCCCAAAATACGAATTGGTCCCAAAGGTTACTGTCAACCAAAAAAACGTGAGGCGAAAAATTATTTAATCCTGTGATTTTAGAAAAAAACGAACTCGTAGTCGAAATACGAATTTGTTTTTGATTTATGAACTCGTATACGAATTTTCGCAACGAATTCAGTCTGGGCGGCTTCCCAAATACGAATTGGTCCATCAATTTTTCCGCCGAATTAGGGGGGTACAGTACCCCCCCCCCCATTGCCCATGTATGCCGGTGCGCTCCCCCCTACGAGTGGTATGTCCTGAAAAACACTCTGGTGTTGTAAAATAACCGTTATGTAACAGCTTTATTCGTAAGACTGACTAAAATACATTTTCTTAAAACAACAACACATACCAGACATAAGATTAGAAACGGAGACAGGGTGATATTTTAAAAATATATTAAAAAAAGCAAAGAAGAAAACATTCTCGGATATACTTAAGCTTGTCCGAGACAAACTAACCAACTTGCTAACATAGAAAATCGACTTTTCTACATGTAAGCGATTTTCAAGGGCCCCCATTCGTATCTCTAAAAAAAATTTCCCTAAAATTTAAAAAAATGATCCTATAGGGGTAATTTGGTGCGAAAAATCCAAAAAACGAACTTCCAAAGTCTCAAAAATTCTGTAAATAAAATTCTTGTATAAAAATTTTCATGGAAATGGGGCGGCACATAACAAATAATGTATACAACACCCGCAAAAGGATCAATCAAAGGTTTTGAGACTTTGGGAGTACGTTTTTTGGATTTTGCGCACCAAATACCAATATAGAGTCATTTTTAAACAAATTTTAGGAAAAATTTTTTTTCAAGATACTGATGGAGTATGCAACTCCTTTAATTTTAAAAATTGCTAGCCTTTATCTATCAAGAGTTAATGACCAAAAACGCTAAAAATGTGAGTAGTAACTAGAGATCGGAATTTTGTACAAAATTTGACCCAAAATTTTGGTATTTATGACCAAAATTGGATCAAGAAAAAAAGTTCAACTCGGATATCGATCAAAAATTCGCTTGAGTTTCGATTTGGCCATTGAATACTTGTCCAAATTTACTAGCTCTTTTTTACTAGGGCGTATGCGACCCACTTTCTTTTTTCTTCTTTTTGGCGACTCCTGAAAATATTTCCTCTTAGGGGACATGGATGTTTTTCTGATTTTGAAAATTTTTTGAAAAAATAGCCATTTTTTCAATTTTTAAATACAAATGACATATTTTCACCAAAAAATCGTCAAAATATTGCTATTTTTGTCAAAAGCCTTTTTTGGCCAAAATACCATTCTTTACTCATTTTTGGCCAAATGCGATTTTAGGGAATTTTTTCCAAGAATGATTTACTTTTTTTAAATCAACTGATATTCCCTTCCACAATTCGAACATTTTTCGCTTCGAGAAGTTCTCCTATATCCTTTTTTCATAAATATTAAGAAATTTATAAACAAAAAATTTTAATAAAAAAAGAAAATAAATAACACAAGAGTAGAAGATTGGTTTTAGGGGTCACCCAGATATTAAATAGTGAATGATTAACAAAAAATATATAAGTTAGGTCCTGGGCCTTTAAACTTGTGGAGAAGTCGAGGTGTCATTTTTCACCCAAACCTGCCTCCGGGCCCTTTCATTGTTTTTATCATAACTTTTTTTCTTTAAATGCATTTTCCACAATTTAAAGCACGTTTTTATCGCCCTTCATCCCTCTTTCCAATGATACCTCGACCATGACCCTAGCATTTATAGTTTTTGAGAAAAGTGGTTCCCCTGAGGTCAAAATTGAAAATTAGAGTCGCCATCGTGTTCTCCATGTTGAAAAATCCCCGAGTACAAAAAACAGCGTTAAAAACGCTAAAATAGCAGAGATAAAGTTACCCTTTGAAAAAAGACCCTTAAAAATTGAATTTTTTAAATCTTTTAAGGAGTACCCCAAATTTTTTTCCTATCTACTAAATTGTTAAAAAACCACATGTCGCCATCGTGTTCTCCATGTTGAAAAATCCCCGAGTACAAAAAACTGTGTTGAGAACGCTAAAATAGCTGAGATAAAGTTACCATTTAAAAAAAGACCCTTAAAAATTGAATTTTTCAATCTTTTAGGGAGTACTCCAAATTTTTTTTCTACCTACTAAATTTTAAAAAAACCCCACATGTCAATCCGATTTACCGTTCCCGAGATCTCGTGGTGACGGATCCAGGAATTGGTTTTTTATATTTATGATTTTCGAGTCCCAAATTCTTGAAAAAGTTCGCACAAATCTCATTTTTTAAACCAACCAGTAAAAAATTTAATTAGTCAAGTTTCTATTGTTCTGTACAAAGACAAAGACCATTGTTGTGGTTTGAGAATTATTTTTTAGAAAAGGAAATTTTAAAAGCAATTTTTTGGCAGCTTCCCTAAAAGGACGAATAAAATAGCATTGAGATATTGCACTAATCGTAGTTTGGAAACTCATCATTGAAAAAAGTATATAGCAGCAATAACTTCCATATGGTATTTCAAAAATGACCATAAGAACGACAATAAAAATTGGCCAAGCAATAAATAATTCAGCTACAACAGTTTCTATCAGAGTGCTAATAAACATCATGCGTTGGCGTCGATGCACGTTTTCAGTAACTTGATTTTTCATTTTTCTTATCTCTTGATTCATCTGATAGCAATAAAACGAGGCAATAGAACAACCACAAATCAAAAGAAATCCTAGTACCCCACCAACAATATAAAGCTCGATTGTGAGTGGAATGTAAATGACATTCGAACCGAGAGGAATTCCTTTTAATGCCGGTACTTCTTTGTCAATATAAGTGTAGGGGTCCTTAATGTTTTTTTGTTAACGACGGAACAAAAACAAAGATTTTTCAAAACAAATGGATCTTTATCACTTTTCACTGTGATGACTTCCCCTTCCAAGTCTCCCCTCCCCATATAAAATAATTTCTTTAGCATACCTCAGTATCCAAAATTAAAAAAAGCATCGGACTGCATCCGAAAAACATATGCACCAATAATGTACCCCATAAATTTGTTGGTGTTTGAAAAAATTCTTGCAATCTTCCAGTAGTTGCCATTGAATATCTATACATTACAACAACCAAACATGTCACAAGTTTTATAGCAATCGTTGAAAGCAAGATACTAACCATTAATTTTGCATCAAAAAATCTCCATATAATGCCATCAAAATAAACAATTCTTGAGGGGAATAGGGGTACAATATGCGCTGAAGCCAATAGAAAGTCAATAGCATAACTTAAAATGAAAATTATAAGCAATAGCCAACGGTAGACTTCTAGTATCATTCCATGAAATATAATGGCATATGAAATAAATACAAATAATACAGTGTTAATCACGAACATGATTAATACAGTCGTGTAGCAAATCTGCAATAATGTAGGCGAGTAGAAAACTTCAAGAGAGTAGTTGAGCATTTTTAGATATTTTGAGAAAAAAATTTAAGAACAATTTTTAAAGATATTTTTAAGCAATACGGAGTTTTTAAAAGCGACCAACTTCGACTAAAGAGAGAGAGAGAATTACATTGATCTTTATCTTAAAGTAATTAATATAAAAGAAAAACAACTCTTTAAATGTATTAAAACATCTGCTAAAACAATTATAGGAACGTAATTGGATTTTTAAACTCGTTAAAAACGCACAGTTTCGCACTATAATTTCGATTGCAATGTTATTTGGGCTAAAAAATGGATAATCTTGAAAAAAAGCGCATCAAAAATGGTTTTATTTTTGCTTAAATTACCCCCCCCCCTTGCCCATGTATGCCGGTGCCCCTGTAAAATTGGTCTAGAATGTAAGTTCTCTATTTTTCCCTTGAAACGCTATCTACTGATCCATATGGCCGTTGGTTCGATCCCGACAGAGTCAGCAATCATTTGGCTTAGTGGATAGTGTTTCGAAAATGAGAGAAAGACATTCTACGCCCAATTTTATGGGGAATTTCGTTTGACAACTTTTTAAATATAAAATTTATACACTCTGGGGGGATCGATCCTTCGACCATTTGACTTTAAGTTTTTGCCACTTTACCATAGGGATGAGTTCTTTGCTAGTCGGAAAATTTCCATCAATATTTTTTCCAACTTTTATTTATGGTAAAAAATAATCTAAACAAATGTATTTTGTGCTATATTGAAAAATAAACTTGAATCCAGCATAACCTATACACAATAAAATACATTTGCATTATTTCAAAGAAATAAATGTCATTATAAGAACAATTCTAAAGATCAGGTGCGGATCAAAAATTCAATGACAGCAATAAAAACTTGGCTTGCTCTCGGTCTTATTCGGTGATCTTGTTCTTATATGTGATACTGATCATTTTTGGAGCGAAGATTTTTCCTACTATATGCATGTAAATTTGCATTTTGCACGTTTCTTCATTTTCGTTTTGATATATAAAGATTTTCAGAGTGCATATTGTTCAAATATGGAATCTGTTGATATTTTTCTATAGCAATGGTTTTTTAAAAACTATACATTTAATACTTTAACAACTTGATACATTTTCGCACTCATGGAACCTGATCTTTCCTAATTTGTTATGATATCATCTTTATTTGAATTTTTTCTACAGTGAGATATATGGTGTTTAATCTGTAAACAAGTATATAAAGAAGGTCAACGGAACTTATTCTATAATTTTCAAATATTTGTTGTCAAAAAGTTCTTTGTCTAGTTTTTATTAGTGTTCGATCCCGAGTTCGGGATTGACCTCTTGGCCGGGACGGGATTTTTCGGGATGGGCTATGGCAGGATTTTCGGGATCCGAGACGGGACAAAATCGATTTTCGGGACGGGATAGGATTTGAAAAAAATTTACCTTGGTCCCCCAAGGTAAATTTTCAGTTTTTTCGAAAATTTTTGAAAAAAAAAACATAAAAGAGGACCAGGGATTCGGGACGGGATCAATTTCGCTTAAAAATATCGGGACGGGATGCCAAAAATCCCGGGATTTTCAGGACGGGATCGATCACTAGTTTTTATCATATACATTGATAGATAAATCATTTTTTAAGCCTTTTTAAATACTAACTCGAGACCAAGTGTCGTGGCGCTCGGTCTCGCTTCAGAGTGATGCTCTCGAGCGTCGTTCACGAGCGGCACTCTCAAGAGGTGCTTCGCATTTTTTATTAATATTATCATTTTCGGTTCGATTTTGGGCGATCTGTTTCGTTTTTTTCGGTTTTTGTTGATCTGTTTTGTTTCGACTTTATCGGTTTTTACCAATCGGTCTCGGTTTTTGCTGTTCAGTTTTCAAACGTTCGGTTTCGATTTTTGACCTTTTTCGGTTTCGGTTTTCAGAAACTCTACTATTTATATCGTGAAAATTAGAAATAGATTTTCTAATTTTTCTAAAGGGATCGCACCTTCAAAAATTAGTCCGGACATAAGCACGCACATTACACTTTTTATATAAAAAGATAAAGCCGAACTTATAAGCAGGCTGTAACTATGATTTTTGGGAAAGGAGTAACTTTTTGGGTCGACCTAAAAACCATAAGGTCTCTCCCATATGAGTTTCCTCAGATATTTTTCGGAAAAAATGGCAACCCGTCATGACCAGATTAGCATTATTCGTCAAAATTATGCCGTCGATGTGGAAGCTGCTTTAAATAAGCAGATAAATATGGAATTGTTCAATAGCTATGTTTATTTGAGCATGGTAAGTTAAATTAATATTTTTGTATGGATCAATTCTTAGGCGTATTACTTCGACCGGGATGATGTTGCACTCGAAAACATTTCGAAATGGATGAAAAAGCAAGCGGAAGATGAGCATGAACATGCGTAAATTTTTGTGTTAGATTATATACTATCGATGAAAAATTTTAGCACAACTCTGATGAAATATCAAAATACTCGTGGTGGTAGAATTGTTCTTCAAGCAATCCAAAAACCTGAAAAAGATGACTGGGGCACTGCTCTCCAGGCTTTCCAAGCAGCTTTGGCTCTCGAAAAATTAAATAACCAAGCATTGCTAGAGCTTCATGCTCTTGCCGCTCAACACAATGATGCTCAAGTTAATTTAGGCAGCTTTTTTTCTAAAATTGTTGATTTTAGATGACTGACTTTTTGGAAGAGAAATATTTGAAAGATCAGGTAGAATCGATTGAAGAAATTGGCAAGATGATCACCAATCTTGAACGTATTGGAGAAGGACTCGGTGTGTTCATGTTTGATAAAGAATATTTTAATGTATCATAAAATAATTTTTCAACATAATAATATTACAATTATATTGTAAAAGTTTATTGTTATAAGTAATAAATTAGAAAACGTGCCGTATCCAGGATTTTTTCATGGGAGGACATCCTAGTTGTCGACATTTTTTGTCAAAAACATAAGAGAGGACCCTTTAGATTTTTAAAACTTTTTCGGCCATTGGGGGGTATGTACGCTCAAAAAGTGGCATTCGTTGTATATATCCTGATTTCAAGATTGATGTATAGGTGGTCCAAATATGCAAAAAACATAGAGCTAGGGATTTTACAAGTTGATATAAAAAAGTGGATTTTTGCATGAATTTGGGACCCGAAAATTTTTTCTAAAAATGATCCTCTCTACGAGTATTTTTATGTGGGGAATCGATTGCGCCAAAATAAGCGAAAAAATGACCATTTTCGCTTCCAATTTTTTCTTGAAAAGGAAGTGTTTTGCGTTTCGGGAATGCGCGTAATCGATTCCCCGATAAAATTACCCCTAAGGGTCACTTGTTAAAAAATTTATTAAATTTTCTACTCAGCTCTATTTTGGGCCCCTCCTCTTTTCACGAAGTGAACACAAATCGGACCCCCCCCCTCCCTTTAAGAAAAATGGCATTTTTGGCCAAAATGTTGAAAAATCCTCAAGTGCAAAAAACAGCGTTGAAAACACTAAAATAGCTGAGATAAAGTTACCCTTTGAAAAAAGACCCTTAAAAATTGAATTTTTTTAATCTTTTAAGGGGTACCCCAAATTTTTTTCCTACCTACTAAATTTTTTAAAAACCACATCGATTTACCGTTTCCGAGATCTCGTGGTGACGGACGTACAGAAGGAGAGACGGATCCAGGAACTGGTTTTTTATATTTATGATTTTCGAGTCCCAAATTCATGAAAAAGTTCGCACAAATCTCATTTTTTTAAACCAACCAGTAAACAAATTTAATTATTCAAGTTTCTATTGTTCTGTACAAAGACAAAGACCATTGTTGTGTTTTGAGAATTATTTTTTAGAAAAGAAAATTTTAAAAGCAATTTTTTGGCAGCTTCCCTAAAAGGACGAATAAAATAGCATTGAGAGATTGCACTTATCGTAGTTTGGAAACTCATAATTGAAATAAGTACATAGCAGCAATAACTTCCATATGGTATTGCAAAAATAACCATAAGAGCGATAATAAAAACTGGCAAAGCAATAAATAATTCAGCTACAACAGTTTCTATCAGAGTGCTAATAAACATCATGCGTTGGCGTCGATGCACGTTTTCAGTAACTTGATTTTTCATTTTTCTTATCTCTTGATTCATCTGATAGCAATAAAACGAGGCAATAGAAAAACCACAAATAAAAAGAAATCCTAGTACCCCACCAACAATATAAAGCTCGATTGTGTGTGGAACGTAAATGGCATTCGAACCGAGAGGAATTCCTTTTAATGCCGGTACTTCTTTGTCAATATAAGTGTAGGGATCCTTAATTTTTTTTGTTAACAACGGAACAAAAGATTTTCCAAAACAAAGAGACCTTTATCTCTTTTCACTGCGATTAGCCAGTATGACTTCCCCTTCCAAGTCTCCCCTCCCCATATAAAATAATTTCTTTCGCATACTTCAGTATCCACAATTAAAATAAGCATCGGGCTGCATCCGAAAAACATATGCACCAATAATGTACCCCATAAATTTGTTGGTGTTTGAAAAAATTCTTGCAATCTTCCAGTAGTTGTCATTGAATATCTATACATTACAACAACCAAACATGTCACAAGTTTTATAGCAATCGTTGAAATCAAAATGCTAATAAATAATTTCGCGTCAAAAAATCTCCATATAATGCCATCAAAATAAACAATTGCTGGGGGTAATAGGGGTACAATATGCGCTGAAGCCAATAGAAAGTCAACAACATAGCTTAAAATGAACATTATAAGCAATAGCCAACGGTAGACTTCTAGTATCATTCCATGAAATATAATGGCATATGAAATAAATACAAATAATACAGTGTTAATCACGAACATGATTAATATAGTCGTGTAGTAAATCTGCAATAAGGTAGGCGAGTAGAAAACTTCAAGAGAGTAGTTGAGCATTTTTGGATGTGTTGATAAAAAATTTAAGAACAACTTTTAAAGATATTTTTTAAGTAACAAGGAGTTTTTAAAAGCGACAATTTAGACTAGGGAGAGAGAGAATTACATTGATCTTTTCTCTTAAAATAATTAATATAAAAGAAAAGCAACGCTTTAAATGTATTAAAACATCTGCTAAAACAATTATAGAAACGTACGTAGGTTTTTCAAACTCGTTAAAAACGCATAATTTTTCACCATAATTTCGATTGCAAAATGTTATTTGGGCTAAAAAATGGATAATCTTGAAAAAAAGCGCACCAAAAATGGTTTTATTTTCGCTTAAATTGACTTGAGAAAAGTTTCAAAACGTACAAACAATTTACATACAAGTTGTTTTTTTATTGCTCCCAAATTCCGAAAATTCACCAAATGGGATGGGGGCACTTCCCCAAAAAGGGCACTTTTCCCAAAAATCATAAGGAAGTAGCACCCTTACGGTTATAAATTTTTTAGACCTTCAGGTCTGCTGTCTGCATAACTTTTACTCGATTTTCTAACGCCATGGAATGTATTTATTATTTTACATATATATACATAAAACGATTAACATTTTTTATTTTCTAAAACAGCTCAATACTCGGGTTATGAAGCTGGAATTCGGTTCTTTAAAATTAGATACCTTAAATTTAATTTAATATTTCTTATCACAACTAAAAAATTACTTGATTTAAGTCGTGCTTATCCAAACTAGCATCAATCTCTTCTGAATGTCTTTTTCTGTGCATTTTCTTTTTATAACCTTCTCTATCATATTTTGAGAAATGAAGAGGCAATCTATATTGTATAAAAGTTTATAGGGAGTTTTCCGCTAAGAGAAAAAAAGTTATCTTCCATCTTGCAGTCAGTAGTGTCCAAAGACATTGTCTGACTCCATCGACGTTTAGTATAAGCGACGTCATAAACGTTCAATCTTCGGGAATGTGCGTAATCGACTTTTCGCATGATTTTACCCCTATATAGGCTGTTTTGATTAAAAAAATTTTGAGAATAGTTCCTTCTTTCCACCCCCCCCCCTCCTTTTAAGTCAAATGTGCAAATTAGTACCGTAGTGTGTTCCCCATATTGAAAAATCTCCGCGTAAAATTTTTTTGATTTTGTGATATTTTTAAAATTCGCATATTTTGACCCCTACGTTTTTATACTCCCTTCGATAGGTGTACCCGAGTAAAATTGTAAAATTCTTTCGGATTAGTATTCCCCATAGTCAAAAACCCTCGAGTAGAGGAAATTAGTCTATTTGGAGCCATTTTTTGAAATTCGGATATTTATCAATTTTTAGGAGGTAATCCACTAATTTTTTCAAAAATTTTTGTTAAAAAATAATATCGGCATCGCGTTCCGCATGTCGAAAAACCCCGAGTACAAAAATCGGCCGATTTGGAGAACTTTTTGAAAATTCGATTTTTTACCTTGATCCTCCAAGGGGTAATAAATGAAAAAATTTTGTCTCCGATTTCTTTTTTTGTTTCCTGCACACCTACCCCCTACCTACTACTTATTTTAAAAAACGTCAATCCGATTTACCATTCCCGAGATCTAGTGGTTTCTGAAGTACGCACGAACATAGAAACCGGTTTTTTATATTTATGATACTGCGACATGAGCGATAACTAACTTTTTCTAGTAGAGGAAAAGCTATATACAGGGTGGCGCAAAAAAGTTCCATTTTACCGTTTTTTTTAAATGAATTTTGGACCCAAAAATTTCTTCATAAAAAATTTCCCACTAGGGGTAATTCGATGCGGGGGGAATTGATTGCACGCATTAGCGCGTGAAAATGTTTCTGACCCTGGTTCAAGAGAAAAATTGGTTTTTGGTCATTTTTGCATTTTTCTTCTGAATCAGAATTAGGCAAGCGTTTTTGCGCTTCGAGAATGCGCACAATCGGTTTCCGGAATCGAATGACCCTAATAGGGTCACTTTTAGGGGAAAAACGTCCGAAATTCATAAAAAATTGGTAAAATGAACTTTTTTGCGCCACTCTGTATAAAAAGAGACCTATATATATAAAATTTACCCCCGTTTCGGAGTTCCTTTTATACGACGATGGTGGTCTTGAAGAATAAATGAAGTATGCATTAATAAACTTGGCGAAAAAGATGAAAAAAGATTATACTTGAAAGGAATAACAAACAATAAACCGGCAAAGCTAAAAAACATGCCAAGAAGAGAAACCAATCGATAAAATATAAATAGATTTTGAAAGATGGATATTTTGGAGGGCGGAGTTATCTCAGCTTTTTCAAAGTGTGAGAAAGTGGTGACTCAAAGCCATAGGTGGACAGAGGCTATTTTCAATTTCTGCATGGAGGGAGGGGGAGCCGAAGTCCAAAAAAGGTAGCCATGCCCTTTTTTGCTGCTAGCATGAAATTTCTTTTCGACTCAACATTTGTCAACATGTTTATCTCTATATTTAGTAAAGTCTTTATGATATATTTTCCTTTGAAAGTTTGCACTGCGACTTTTTTTAAGGGTTTGAAGCCGATAGTGCATGGGGGGTCTCCACCAAGGACGTAGCTGGAGAGGGGTGGGGTCCGATATGGGAGGAAGGCAATAAAGGTATGGGGAGCACTTTTTTGCTCACATGAAAAAAATGAGTGTTTTAGAAGCCAAAATGTGGATATGCAAACTTTTTTCATGGAATTTGGACAACTTTAAATTTTAATAGGGGTTCGAACCCGCGACCTATAAGCTGCAAATTTGTCACTTTAGAAACTCGGCCATGGGTAAACTCCCCCTAAAAATCCATGATATGGTACTCATTTTGAAGCGCTCGGTGAGCTTGAGCGCTTCAAAATGACTTTAGCCACTCGGCCATGGGTAACCCCCTCCCAAAAACCCATGATATGGTACTCATTTTGAAGCGCTCAGTGAGCTTAGTCGATTGGAGACATTTTTTAAGAATTTTGACCCTTGCCAACACCATTTCGGAATTTTGGTATGCCTGGAGAATGGAGGTGGTCATAATTTGGTATATAAATTTTAGACCTCACCCTTTAGCTTTAAAATGCATGCGCTTATCTTTATTCTTATTTTTTTACAATTATTTTTTGTGTGTGAATAGAAAAATTGAGTGAGAGAATAAAATCGATATTCATGTTGTTTACCAGTTTTCTGTTTGCAAGCGAAGGCCGTCCAATCCTTCTTTTAGAGAAAACACGTGGTCTGTTTAATAGCAGTCAAATGACTTTTAATACATTTCTTCGATAGTGTTTTATATATTATTTTATTTAGAAATGAAGCCTGTTGGTGAATTTAGGAGGAGGACAAAAAGTAGTACTAAATCTATTTCCGAAGACACTTTTAATATCGAAGGTATTTCCTTTTATAAATAAAAAACCTTTTTATAAAAATGAAAATTACACAATTTTAACTAAAAAAAGTTTTCAATAGAGAAAAGTTTAAAAATATCTCCATCTTCAAAAATAATTTCGAGATTTTTGAAAATTTTGGAAAAACGGTTCATTTTTAGACATTCCGCCAATCGCAAAGAAAATTGAAGATGGAACATATCAGCCACCTGTCTTAAAGCCAGCTAAAAAGCAATATTTCCCTCAAAAAAATCCAAAACGAATTGTAGCGGGTAAAAAGGCTGCAGAAAAACGAAGAACTAAATCGGAATCGAGTAAATAAAAACCAAACGACACGCGGGCTTTATCGGGTGGCATTAAAAATTTAGTTTTTTTCCAGGGTGTTTATAAATGATACGTTCCTCATTATTTTCACAAAAATTTTCTTCGAAATAGAACAACTTTGTAGAACATTGCTGTTTTCTTTTCACAAAACTTGTTTAATAAGTGATGCTCTATAAAGTTGTTATGTGTGATCATTAATGAGAATGAGAAATATAGTCGAAATTTTTTTGGCTACCACAGAACTTTTTATTGAATCAGGCAACGTGTACATTGAAACACAGAGAAGCTTTTTTGATGCGTCCCTGCGTGGTCGTATGGCGGGAAAATTAGGATTAGTTATTACTATATAGGATCAACATTTTTTTCGTTTCAATGTACACGCTGCCTGATTCAATAAAAAGTTCCTTGGTAGCCAAAAAAATTTCGACTATAGCATATTTATGAACACCCCTATATATTTTACTTGTTTAATACCATAAGTATTTATTATTTTCATAAAATAATATAAAGTTTATAATCAATTAGTTTCATCAAACATAATTTGAGCAATAACACAAAGAATTTCTTCATGATTTGAATCCGGATTAAAGTCGTACATAGGAATATTGATTTGATAGGTCTCTAAAATTTCTTTCGTATTTAAAAATAAACTGGGGACCGAGCACCTTCGGTGCTCTAGGAATGCCATATTACAGTGAAATCTGAAGACCGAACGCCTTGGTGCTCAAGGACTTCAATTTTTTCGAATTTTTAAAAATTTTTTCGAACTTTCTATATTTATTTTAATTTTTTCAATTTCTATTTAATTTTTCGTTTTTTTCAAATTAATCGATTTTTTTCAAAAAAAATATTTATTGAAAAAGCAAAAGTATTCCGGCGAGGACGGGAATTGAACCAACGCCTTTTCGGGGGGTACCCCCATGATTTTGGTCTCGTTTTTCTTCTCTCACCGAGCTCTTTCCAAAAATCTAAGTCGTAACGGGACTGCACTTAAGGTTACAAAATTCGGTGACACGGACAAACAGACATTTCTCGTTTAATATTATAAGATATATTCTACATAACCATCCAATCAATTAATAATAGCTGCAAATTCTGACAAGTCTAATTAAATTGAAAGGTTTAATTTTTTCCTCGGCCTAGTGAGCAGTTATGCGCCATGTCATATGCATCTCTAAAATTGCTGCTGCAAAGAAGTACAGAGTGTGCGGAAATTATCCAACCCTCTATTTAGGGACCTCCATCGATTTTCAGAAATCATATTTCTCGAACTTTTTTCAACTCCAAAACATTTTTAAATGAATTTTTCAGTATTAAAAAATATATTCTGAAAAAAATCCGCGTTAAAAACGGATTTTTTTATGAGAA
>JAQGBS010000839.1:0-18711 GCA_034698545.1 Acrobeloides obliquus
CCAACATGGGCAACGAGCTCAACCAATTGCGTCTTTTGCATACTATATTTGATCACTAATTTTTTATATTATTCATTCCGATTGTTTATGCTCTAGAACTGATTTTGTGAGGCTATCATAATTTGGTATAAATATTTTTTTAAATATTTTTGAGAGCAAAAATATATTTTTCGGGAACGCCTAAGTTTAAATCCCTTGGTTTAAACCTCAAGCGCTAAAACAAAAGTTGTAGGGGACGATGAGAGAAGACGATCGACATCACTTTTATGGGTTACCCCTCAAAAATTTTTTTCAATTTTCGAAAAAATTATAATGCACCTATAGGTACGTATAAAAAATGAGGGGGGAGCCTCCTCCTGACCCACTCTTTCATGGACCCAAAATTGAGGGGGACTACCTCATTAGGATGTACAAGGGGCTGTGTGAAATTTATTTACAAATTAGAATCTAATGCATGCCTATAAAAAGCATAAAAATTGCATATAAAAGGATCAGCTTTTTATTTTTGTGCAAACTAAAGGAGCTCTATAAAAAGAATACATTTATTTGATCATGTTTATACATGTTTGACCATCCAAAAATGGCCTTTGTCCATTTGATTCCTCTTTTATTGACAACATTCAAGAAAACAAACAATTTCAAGCTACACAGCAATTAAAAAGAATGAAAGAAAAATCTAAAATAGAACAAATCTTGTATGCTTGTTGGGCATGGTATAAAACAAAATTACAAGGTAAAAATTTCATATTTGGATTTTTCATTTTGTTTTTAATGGCCCACCAAATTTGGTTTGCTATTTCGATTTTATTTGGATTTTATTTTAAATGTAAGATACTATGGTGGCATTTGGGGGTTCTTTGCCCTTTCTACTTGGAAAGTTGGGGATGGACTTTAGAGTTTATCCCTAACTTTCTAAGTAGAAAGGGCGGCTTGTCCCTCATTGACGTTGGGGGTGCACTCCTATTGACCTTGGTTGGATGAAAAAAATCCCCTCTTCAATCCGAGGAGAGGATGAAAACATGATTTTCGTAGATATACAAAATTTTAGTCGTCAATTTACAATGTGTGGATCTCTCTTCAAGTTGCAATATAAATTTATGCAATTTACGAAGTGTTCGAAATATATGCCGGAGAACATGTAATTGTTGTAGTTGTACTACCACAACAACAACTACATCAGGTTCTTTTTTCTCACTCACCACAAATTTCTAGTTTCTAGGAACATGTTTTGACTTGGATCCAAATTGCCCTGAACTAACAACTTTATGCAATAGCACACTTTATTTACAAATTATGATTGAAGAATGCCCTTTGTCATGTGGTTATTGCAATCTGACTTCAACAACGACTACTACCACGACAACCACTACAACAACTACTTCTTCTACAACATCACCGGCTGCATTTGCAATGGACATTGCATTAGGTAAGCTGCACGCAATCGATTCATCGCATAAAATTAGCCCTAATAGGGTCATTTGTGAACAAATTTTGAGTCGAAAAAACATGAAAAAATCGCCCAAATTCCGGTTTTGTATACACCCTGTACATAAATAATAAAAACAAATTAAAAAAGATGTTTAGAAACCCAAACATGTGATAGTTTGGACGTCTTTTTACTGGTTGAAGATGGAGTTGTGCCAATATTTTCAGCAGCATCCGGTAGCATTTCTGGTATTTATTTTTAACGTTAAATGCGCCTAAGAGCATAGGTAGGATTTTGCGACAGTGAGGCAGAACTTTCAAAAAATTCATAGAAAACATAATGTTTATATATTTGTTGTCGCAGCTTCGACATAGCAGGCTGAAACCCTCTAGCTCCCGAACGATTCACCAAACTCCATTTTCATCAAACGAGACTTTTCAACAAATAGGAATTTTTATTTTCTAGAGCCTACTACATGCCTTAATACAAATGGTGATGAAGTTGGAAATCTGTTTTGCATTCGCTCACTGCCTGAGTCTATAGCAGGATTGTTACCATTACCAGTGGATGGTGATTCTTTGGTAGATGTATCAAGTATAACCTACAAATCTTGCGATAACTTTTGTGCTTGTCACAAAGATGGAGATTGCTATGAAGATCTGAATATGTATTCGGGAAATTATAAATTAGTCCCAGTTTGCGAAGATAATGCAGGTATAAAATAAAATAGTAGTTCCTAGGCCAACGTGCCTACGGCGCTATTTAAAAAAGTAAAGTACGTTCCTAGATTGACGCGCTTGCGGCGCTTCCTGCTACCGAGCTATAATTGGTAGCACCTGCGTGCTCTACGCTACCGAGCCGCACTTGGGAGCGCCTGCGACGCTCTAAATTACCGAGCTGGAATTGGTAGTGCATGCGGCGCTCTCTGCTACCAAGCTGCACTTGGGAGCGCCTGCGGCGCTCTCTGCTACCGTCTGCACTGGGGAAAGGGTTTATAACTTTTTATGGTGAACTCTGCGTGGTTTGGTGTTTTTGGAAAAAATATTCTTCAGATTTTTCTGCATATTTTTGCAAAAGACCGCATCAAAAAATAATGACTTGGTAAAAAGTTATGACAAATTTTCCCGAAATGTCCCGATTCGGGGAAAGTGTCATAACTTTTTACCAAGTCATTATTTTTCGATGCGGTCTTTTGTAAAAATATACAGAAAAATCTGAAAAATATTTTTTCCGAAAACACCAAACTACGCAGAGTTCACCATAAAAAGTTATAAACCCTTTCCCGATTTCGAGAAAAATTTTCCCTCCAACCCTATTCGAGATCAGACGCGTCAAAATCTTTTTTTTATTTTTTGAATTTTTGCGCTTGCTCCAAAATTTTTAATATGAAAAATTTTTCCTCTTTCAAAAATTTCATTTGATTTTCTTTTAGGTACAAAATGTTGCATGCTAATCTACTTTACTAGTCAAGAAGATACTGCTGGTTTAATCAATATCGATACAGGTCGAGCATATTTTGCCAATGCTACATTCTACTCTGGCTTATCATTTGTCAGATTCGATTGTTCTGGCACAATAATTCCTGCTGTGAATTCTGTCAGTTGTAAAGGATGTGCTAGCATACACTATCCAACATGTCAAAATCAACAAATTTCATTTGATGAAGAAAGACAGAATCCAAGAGTAAATAAGAAAAACAGAAAGAATGGTGGAAGAAATCGGATTAACAATAGAGATAGGGATGTAAATAGTAATAAGAAAAATCGTGAGAATAGTGGTGGTATTGAAAGTTCGAATGATTGGAGAAAAAGAATTTTTGGTTAAAATTATTCAACTAGTTTCCATTACACTCTCCACTAACCTCAAAAAATTTTACATAGAGAGAAATTTTTGCCTCAATACTCCCATGCCTTCCTTGAATCACGAATGCATTTTCACGCTCCAGAAATGCGCGTTACCGATTCCCTGCATAAAATTACCCCTATAAGCACCATTTTTAGAAAAATTTTGGTCTCAAATTCATGTAAAAAGTTACAGGACTCTTGGAAAAACCAATAAAATCAGATTTTTTTAACATGCATTTTATTGATTTATTAAATAAAATTCTTTTAAATATAAAGGTTGTTTTTCGAAAATGCCAAGTTGCAAATTTTCGAAAATTCAAATTGAATCGATTGTCGTTTTAATATTCAAACTATATTGCATAGAGTTGCATAAACACCACCTTTTTTAGCTCAATGCCACCTTTTTTGTACCATTTGTTAACTAATGCCACCTTTTTTGCCACCAATTTTTTGTCATTTTTAAAGAAAATTCTCGCACCCCCTCTAACGAATTTCTATGCGGTGACGCACCCGGGAATCGAACCCTCGACCACAAAATGACGCACCCGGGAATCGAACCCTCGACCTTCTGACTGCTAGTTTAACGCTCTAACCACTACACCATATGGTCGATTTTCTTCACCTTACCACTACACCATGTGATGATGGTATAGTGGTTATCGCGTTAGACTAGCAGCCAGAAGGTCGAGGGTTCGATTCCCGGATGCGTCACTGTTTTTGCCTCATTTTTTGACTATCAACTTCAAAGTCAAATATCTCGCCACTGTTAAATAATTTTTATATACGGTTTTTTACATGTGTTAGAGGGACTAAAGCTCTGTATTTTCATACAAAAATTAAATTTCTAACATTATTTTAAGGTGAAGAAAATCGACTTTGAAAAATTCAAAGTAATTTTTGACATGTTAGGATCAACGGATTTCGAAAATTTTTAGCAACACTTATTCGGCCATTGTTCAGCTGCAATTTAAAAAAGATAGAAATTCGTTAAGGAGGTGCAAGAACGACTAAAAACATTGATGTTGCATACCAAAATGAACGCTCTGTATGTTTAAAAATTTAGATTTTTTCCAGATTTTGCTATAATGTAGAACAAAATCAATATTTCCTATTTTCACTCCTACGTAAACGAATCATCTTTTTGCATTCTTTTCAACTTTTAATCTCTTAAACGGATATGTTTTACATACCAAATTTGATAAGAATTTCTTTATAAATATGTACTTAGGCATTAAGAAAGAGTCTTCCCTTGTCTCGCCTGCCTAACCCTTCTAAATATGAGAACTTTATTTTATGCTTTCTTTTTTTATTTGTCTCATTACTTCCAATATTCTAATTCACAAGACTATTGCCCTATGCAAGCTTTCCAAGGGTTAAATAAAACACTTTGCTATGAAACTGCTGGGTGGTATGGATGGCAAGATGCAGATTATTGGTGTGTGACACACCTGAACGGACATCTCACATCTATTCATGATGCTTTTACTAATAACTGGTTAATTGGGGCTTTGAGATCGAGAGAATTTGAGACAGAATTTTGGATGGGTGCCTCAACAACTATTACTGGAAATTGGACATGGAGTGATGAAAGTTCTTTTTCTTACAATAATTTTGCCTCTAGTAAGAAATTATACAAAAAGGGGCATAGGGAATACAATAATATATTTTCCTGTAAAATTTTTTGGTTGTAACATCGAGTAAATTTTTTGTAACATCTTTCCAAAGTAACATTTCCTTATGCTAAAAAATTTTAGTAGCCATTTCGCCTAGATACAAAAAATCGTAGTCGATTAGTCTAAAGTTCACAAACATCGTAGTCGATTCGCCTAAAAGGAAAAATCGATAGTTGATCCTCTTACGATGAAAACTTCATAGTTATTTTGCCGATAATAAAAATTTTTGTATGCGAAATGACTACGAAGTTTTTCATCGTAAGCGAATCGACTACAAAGTTTTGCATCGTAGGCGAATCGACTATGGATTTTTTTCTTTCAGTCGATTTGTCTACGAGAAAAAATCCGTAATCGATTTGCCTATGTTGTAAAACTTCGTAGTCGATTCGCTTACTATGAAAAACTTCGTAGACATTTTGTCTACAAAAGCTATTATTATTGGCGAAATAATTATGAAGTTTTCATCGCAAGGGCGCACGCAGGCAAAAACAAAATGACGCACCCGAGAATCGAATCTGGGTGAGTCATTTTGTTTTTGCCTCATTTTTTGATTATCAACTTCAAAGTCAAATATCTCGCCACTGTTAAATAATTTTTATATATACGGTTTTTTGCATGTGTTAAAGAGACTAAAGCTCTGTATTTTCATACAAAAATTAAATTTCTGCCATTTTGTTAAGATGAAGAAAATCGACTTTGAAAACTTCAAAGTAATTTTTGACAATGTTAGAATCAACGAATTTCGAAAATTTTTATCACAACTTATTTGGCCATTATTCAGCTACAATTTAAAAAATACCGCATAGAAATTCGTTAGAGGGGGTGAGAAAACGACTAAAAACATTGATGTTGCATACCAAAATGAACGCTCTGTACATTCCAATAAATGTTACAAAAAATTTAAAAAATGTTACAAGAAAAAATACCGTCCTAGAGAATATTGCTCTTTTATTTAGATCAAAACCAAACTGGTACACTTTGTGCGTATTTAAACGTAAAAGATGGAACTTGGAGAACCAATAAAGATTGTTCAAGTTTGCTGTCATGCATTTGCGAATTTATCCCTAGTCAGAACAACACCATAATTTAATTCATTGAATAAAAAATTCTTTATTTATTTAATAAATAGCATAAAACGTTTTAAAACCCATTTTTCAAGGTGGTACCCAACAATGTTGCAGTATTGAGTTCGAAATATAGAATTCGTACTGAAGGGTTCCTTGTCAGAACAAATTTAAGTCTAATCATGATTTAATGAAAAAATAGATTTATATTAATCATGTTTCTTTTTGTTAAAGGGGGAGGGGTGACACTTCCTAGGGAATCTCAATTGGAACACTTTTTTTAAAAACGTGTTTTTTGGACTATTTAGACCTTAAATAGTCCAAAAAACACGTTTTAAAAAAAATTTCTGGTCGAGTTTTTCTAGGAAATGTTGCCCCTTTAAATTATCGAAGTCACGTTTAACCTGGTGGATCGTTTCAACTCAATGTGCAAACAGTTTCTTTGTCTTATCCCGGGTCTTGGAAATAGATCGATCAAAAACAATAAAATACTAGCTAGTTTTGTTTTAGACAAAATTCAAGTATGAGGCGCCTAAACAGTGGTATTCATATACTCGCTCAAACAATCAAAAATCACGAATAAAATCAATCAGACGACGGCATCGTCGATCAAGCAGCATCTCTCGTTTTCAAAATGGCGCAACTTAGTCACTCCAAATCTTTTATATGCACATGCAAGTGAATTGCCCTTTCTCAATCCTGCATTCCGATTTCTCAATGTTTTGAATTCGTTTATCTTAGCTCTTAATCTTTTCTAGTATTAGCCACTTGGGCGTTCAAATGCACCGTTCGATTTCATACGGTTGCATCACATTCGAAGCCCCCTAGACTTTGCTCGGATTGAGTGCTCGCTAATCCAACTTCAATATTCGCACGCCTTCCCTGAATCAGAGTTAGGAATGCGTTTTCACGCTTTAGGAATGTGCGCTTCCCATAAAAAACCCCTTTAAGCGCCATTTTTATGAAAAAAGTTTGACCTCAAATTCACGTAAAAAGTTGCAGAACATTTAGAACAACCAATAAAATCGGATTTTTTTTGTAAATTTGCATTTGTATTGATTTATTAAATATATTTAAAAAATATCAAATTTAATATATTTTTTTTTGAAGTAAATATATTACATTTAACCACTACACAATCCACAACTTTTAGAACACTGTGTTCGAACAGACGCATAGAAGCTACTTACACAGTAGCCATTTCTTGCCCAATTTGGGCACCTAAAATATATTTGTAAAAGATTTACGTCGATCAAGGTTGCAGTGAAAAGCACCAAAGACCGGAAATCGAGCGGAACCAGAACAGCAGGGATATGAAATTAAAACCGGAACAAAATTCAATTTTTTAGTATTTTTATTGATTTTTTAAGAATTTTTCAAAAAAGTTCAATTTCACGGGACCGAACATGGAACAAAAAGAACCGGATAGTTGTTTCGTCGCAGCCCTAATAAAGCAACATTCTGATCATGACTTCTCCGATTTCGCTGAAATATACGCCAATAGTGGGAGTACTATCGTAATTTGCATCCTTTCACCCCCTAACAGATGCAAAAAGAACTATCAAAAAAGCTTTTACTAATAAAAAGCTATGAGGATATCTTTGAACCCTAATTTTGACCCCAAAAACCACATTTTGAGCTCTATCTCCTCATAGGAATGCCGGTAGGAAAAACTTTTTATGGTTTTTTAGTACTCACACCATGGGTAAAAAATGGCGTATACTTGGGCAAAATCGGAGAAGTCACGATGACTCCTAACGCCGGCCCATTGGAGAGGGGCAGCTTGCTTGTTTTTTTACATTGAGTTTGAGTCGGTACAGCTAGAAGGAATCGAAGATGTTGAACAAATTCCACAACTTTGACGGCAATTTATTTTTGCGGCTGCATCATAAAAACTGCTTGTGCACATACCATTACTAGCCCATGTTGGGCAACTAAATTTTGGAAATATTTAGAGAAAATGGTGTATATAATTTTGATTATGTACAGGAGTAGGAGGTACAGAAATGCACCTCACCCCATTCCCCCCTGCATTTTTCAGAAGTTACCCCTGTACCCCCTCCCGAATATTTGGCCTAGTGACTTTTTTGATAAGCTACTTTTGAGCAAAAAGTGATTTAAAAGTGGCCTTGTTGAGCGGAAATGACCAAAAATGGCAATTTTGTTGACCTTTTTTGGTCAACATTTTTTCAGACCCCCTCTCCCGCAAATTTTAAAGTTTGCTCCGGTATACCTAGCATTTTTTTCAAAAATGCACTCCATCTGCCCACTTATTGTTATTACCAGTAAAAACTGATTACTTTACGTTTCCATCAATACAATTTGATGGCAGAATATAACATACTGTATTAACACAAGCTTGTCCTGAAGGACATCCACCAGTACCAGTTGGACAAGCTAAACATGAGTTTAAAGAAGAAAATTCATATTTTTTGAAAACCACCATCTGAGATATAAAAGAGTAGAGCACGTGGCGTAAACGAAGGGGTATGAGGGAGGATGTGATCTCTCCAGTTTCTGGGTGGATTTAAAATTTTCCCTTTGGATGCTAATAAAGAAAAGAAGAAAAGTGCTACAATGGGATTTTTCCGGACTTTTGTAGTTGTGTTCAGCATAGTCGAAAACAGTGAAATATGACAAAGTAGCTGCTGATGGACTGGTGTGATAGAGATATTTTTATGTAAAAAAATGCGTTTCCATGGGGATCCAAAAACACATTTACTTGACTTCTTTCAACGAAATTTCGACAGTTTCCACAATTTTTGGCTTTAGCAAACATTTTCTGATAGTTTTGAGAAAAGTTGAAATTTTTTGAAAAATTTATTTTGGGGGGGGGGGGAGAGGGTCCATCCACAAAAATTGTCTTCGTCGTTTAAAAAACGATTTTCAAATCGACGTGGATCTGCCTGCCTCACTCTCTTCCTATTCATTTTCAGAAAGGATAAGGGGTGCGCAGTCTACAACAGGAGTTACTCCTACTGGGGCCTTTGCACATGCCCAACGCCCCCGGAGCCAGGAGATTCTACATGCTCAAGGCTTCGGAAACCAAACTTAGACGCTCCGGGCCCAATTGCTTGACTTGCAAGATCTGACAGTCCGACAGCATACCAAGAGAAATATGCTTCATCAGAAACATAGTTCTCTCGGATCTAATAAGTAAGCTATATAACACTTACGCCCTTGAGCTGATGCACTTCCAACCGTAGTCGCTGCCACAAAATCTAGGCTAACAACCAATACAATAGCAAACAAACCCTTATAGCACATCTCTAGGAATATAATAAAACTTCATTTTTTGTCCTATTTATATCCGCTTACTGATCATTTGACATTTAGCTATGCCACGATTTGGAAAGCAAACAAATGTGTGGGCAACAATAGATTTTTGCCACAAAAAACAAATATAAAAATTTAATTGTATGCCATAAACAGTTCATAGACTCTAGTCAATGTATGAAGGCTTTTTTCAAGCAAACATGATACAGGATGGACCAAAAATTGGCTTTTTTATTTTTGGGACCCGGAAATTTATTTTTCTAAAAATTTTGTGCGGTGAATCGATTGCGCGCATTCCCGAACCCTGAAAATGCTTGGGAAAAAATTGGGCCTTTGAAGCTAAAAAATGCGAAAAATACTATTTTTCGCTTCAAAAACCAATTTTTTCTGTACCAAGGTCAGGGAAGCATTTTCAGGACTCGGGAATGCGCACGATTCTCTGCATAAAATTACCTCTAGAGGGATTATTTCTAGAAAAAACGAATTTTCCGAATCCTAAAAATATAAGAAGCCAATTTTTTGGACCATCCTGTATAAAGACATTTAAACAAGGATATGAAATATACTGAAACATATTGTTCCTGAAAAGGATCCAATCGATTTTATAAAAGCATTTTTTAATCAAAATTTCCAGGATTCAAAAGTTTATTGATCCTTTATTCATAGTAAAGACAGATAATAAGTTTATGTACAGAGTGATTAAAAAAAGTGCATTTTTGATTTTTGGAGCCCGAAAATTTTTTGTTGGGATTGGAAAATTTTTTTAACCAAAAATGACACATATAGGAATAATTTATGCGGGGAATCGATTGCGAACTTTCATGGAGCATGAAAATGCTTTCTTGATCCTGATTCAGGGAATGGAGTTGGTGTATTGACGCGAAAATCGAAAATTTTTCTTTTTCCCGGAAATAATCCATATTAGCAATATTTTTATAAGGGGAATCGATTATGCGCATTTTCTAAGCAATAAGAAAGAATTTTTACCCCCCATATAAATGAATTCAGGACGGAAAAGAAAATTTTTCGATTTTTGCGTCAATACACCAAACATTCCCTGTATCAGGTTCAAGGAAGCATTTTCATGCTTAGAAAATGCGCGCAAGCGATTCCCCACATAAAATTACCCCTATGGATCATTTTTAGTAAACTAATTTTTCGATCCCAAAAAAATTTTTGGGCTTCAAAAACACAAAGATGCACTTTTGAAATCAACTGTAATTCTAAATTTTAAAACATTTTTTAAACAATTTGACTACCATAATGTAAAATTTATGGTGTTGTTGATGCACTGGGATATTCAAATTGCTAGTAACTGTTATAATGGTTGTCTCAAAATTAATTTGAGCCAATCTTCCTTGCAAAAACAATGTGATTGCCCTAAAACTTATGTATATTATAAACAAGAAAAAATTAGTTAACTCTTCAACGGAATGCCCAATAATGCGTTTTACAGTGTTTCGATTGGTGTCATATAATATAGACCATATAGTTGGTGTTAGAAACATGTGGTTCCAATAATCCTCTAAGATTTAATTTAAAAATGCGATTTTTAAAACTTTTTGTAATCGGCTGATATTAATTATAAATAAAGGATGTCCAAAAAAATACAATTTTTAATTTTTGATCAATTTTAAAAAAATTTTCAAGTTTTTTAATTTTCACCAAAATAACTCTGTGGGGGTGTTTCTGTGTGAGAAAGCGATTGCGTGCATTGTCGGACCTTAAAAACACTTCCTTGACCATGTATCATCATATTTTCAATTCAGTAGACACATCTTGTCTCTGAATCAAGGAAGCATTTTTAAGATCCGGGAATGAGTGCAATCGATTTCTCGCATAGAAAACCCCCGATAGGGTTATTTTGGGCATAGTGGTGTTCAAATGATAAAGATAAAAATTAATGATAATGATAAAATAAAGCAAAAAATAATATTTATCAATTTTTGAGTGATAAAAATGATAAAGTGATAGAGAAAATAAAGAATTTTATGATAAAATTTATAAATGATAAGGTTTATCACCCTTATCATTATCATCGTTATCAGTGATAAGCTTTATCATCGGGTGATAAACTTTATCAATTGGTTGTAATAATGCATTAAATATATTTTTAAGCTTTTAAGAGGCAATGTCTGGAAAGGTCGTACAAAGGGTGGCAGTACGCCAAAAAGTGTTGCTAGAAACTTGAATTTATAAAGTTGATCACTCGGTGATAAAGCTTATCACTGATAACGATGATAATGATAATGGTGATAAACTTTATCATTTGATCAACTTTATCACAAAATTCTTTATTTTCTTTATCACTTAATCATTTTTATCACTCAAAAATTGATCAACTTTATCAAGTGATAACGTTTATCACAATCCACTTTTATTTTTCTTATCATTTTTTATCATTTGAACACCACTATTTGGGCAAAATTAAAAAACTTGAAAAACTTTGAAACAATCGACAATGTTACCTTTTTTGGTACACCCTCTACATTGCTTTTGCTTCTCAAAAATTTCGAATTTTTAGCTATTTCAAAATTTATACTTTTTTTAAACCTTTAGTTATTTAAATATAAAATCTACCGCTGCCTATAAATTTTTTCCAACTTTCACGACTAGTATCGTATATTTTACACGATGATAATGCATATAGTACAAACGGAATAAATGAAATTAGAATGGCTGTCAGGTTTGTAATATTCTAAAATATTGGGTTGTTAGATAATTTCACTGCTTTTGAGCGCTACCCCTCTCCTCCTGCTCTCCCCACCCCCTCCAGATCTGAATCAGGGGGGGGGGCGTGCAGAGAAATACCCAGTAATAAGAGGGTTACGCTTCGCGCGATCCCTCTCCCCTCGAGACCTCGCTATGCGCTATCACTGGATATTGATTATTCGAATCAATTTGGAAATTAGACATTTCACCATAAAAAAAGTAGACATTTCACCACAAAACATGTTTTGCGATTTTTAAATGCAATTTTTGGTAAAATGTCTAACTTTGAATTTGGTGAAATGTCTATTTGATAGAATGTCTACACCCATCAATTCGATTTGCAATTTGATTAATCGAATCACAATTTTTTAAAAGTTGTAATAAAGTTTTTGATTCGATTAAAGGACCAGCCCAGTCAGTTACAACCAATGAAAAAATGATATATTCGGAAAGATCATGAAAAATGGAGCATTTTTTGTTTTTACGGCATCGTTGTAGTTTTCGAGATAATTGCGTTTGAAATTTTGAATTCGTTACAAGCTCTTCGTTGTAATACACAACCTTTTTTGAATTGTTTGCAGAAAAATCGATTTTTGCATCAATCTTTTAAATTTTCATAAAATGAACATTGTAGCAATTTGTATAGCTGAGTGAAACAAACAAAATGACACCAAAATTATCCAATTTGAACATTGTTTTGGGTTATTGAAACGAAAACCCTGGTTCAAGTTTTCATTTCAATAACCCAAAACAATGTTCAAATTGGATAATTTTGGTGTCATTTTGTTCGTCTCATTTAGCTATAAAAAATTGCTACAATGTTCATTTTATAAAAATTGAAAAAATCGATGCAAAAATCGATTTTTGCGCAAAAAATTCAAAAAAGTTTGTGTATTACAACGAAGAGCTTGTAACGAATTCAAAATTTCAAACGCAATTATATCAAAAACTACAATGATTCAGAACATGCCGTAAAAATAAAAAATGCTCCATTTTTCATGATCTTTCGGAATACATTATTTTTCATATGGTTGTAAATTATTGGACTAGTCTTTTAATCAAATCGCGAATCGAAATGATTTGATTCGATTAATCAAATCTCGATTTGAAATAGAAATGATTTGATTAATCAAATCGCAATATTATGCTAATCATATGCGAATCGAATTAAATAACGATCGATTTGATTAATCGAAACATCACTGCATATGGGGATCATTAGGTAAATTTATTCATTCTTGGATGTTGAGGCCCACGTACCCATCCCTCATTGGTTAGGGCGGGTTAGTTTACCTGCATAACTAATATTTTATTTCGTTTGCTTTCTTGCTCATCAGAAACTGAGCCTGAGTTGTTCTTCATTTTCTTGAGCTTTATCAAGCAAGCAATATCGAATGCCAAGCAAATCATGTAAAGTGTAATTTCAAATACACTTCCAACACTATTATACAGCAAAGAACAAAGCATTTCATATCGAAATCCATTCGTATCGAGATCAATGCGGCAATTAAATCGATCTAATTAATATCGAAATCATACCTGTACAAGGAGGGGGGTACTGATGATCCAAATAAGAAGGGATCAGTGATTTATTTTCAAAAAATAAGAAAGGGGTCGCTTTTATTGTATTTTTAATTGACAAGCTTTTGGCAAATAAGACGGGGGTACTTAAAATTTCGACCAAAAAAGACGAAGGGGTGAGGGTACAGTACCTTCTCTTGTTCAGCTATAGACCACTTTACAAAGTGGGAAAAATAATCATTTTTTAAACCGACCCCAATACGACGTGGATGTTAAAAATTTTCGGCAAAAAAACGAAGTAGGGGAGATACAGTACCCTCTTGTTCAGCTATGATCGAAAATTTCTCAATAACCTAGCTCGTATGATACCCAACACAAATGCATCCTGAAGAGTGATAAAATTTTACCAGGGGATGCCGTATGCCGTACGAGGTTTGAGTGCATACATTTACAACCCCCTGATTATCCGGGGGATAATGCACGAATTTTAAAATTAACCAAAACTTTCAATGTTTGTGATTCCAAATTCCATGGCAACGCAACAGACCACTATATACAGGGTGGTTCATGACATCCTTAATAAGAAAATTTGATATTTCAGCAAGCTTAACACTTCGAGGACCGACTGAAATTTTTGTGCATTTCACTATTTCCAGCTATGCTGATTACGAGTATGCTAAAAAAAAAATTTTACTACACAAAATTTCGAGCTAGTGGCCTTTGAACTTTGTACCATGTTATAATTGGATGTCATTAGTAAAATGAGCATACCTCCTCGTAGGAATTGAGTTGGAAAATGGTTGACCACTCAAATAAAAGTTGGTGATCCACTCTACAACTATTGTATAAAAACCTATAGAAAGTTTTCGCTTCAATAAAAAGTTATGAGCCTATCTTTGAAAAAACTCCGATTTTTTGACAAAGATCGGGATTTTAAGCCGTGTTGCAGGGCTTTTCATAAGAAATGACTTCACAATCCGTATAGCCCAGATTCTCAGGATAACTTTTATATATTGGGTTTGGTATGTTTGCACACAAATTTACTGGCTAAAAGCCAATTTATGTTGAAAAAAATGGCGATTTTTCGATACTTTTAGCTTATCACGTCTGTTTCAAGTGGCAATAAGTGTTAAGCTTGCCGAAATATCGAATTTTCTTATTAAAGATGTCATGTTAGATCACCCTGTACAGGGTGTCCCAAAATTACTGCACCATTTTTATTTATTTAAAAACGTTAGTTTGTATTGGTCACAGCTTTTGATAGCTAAGTCGAAATATCATGATCTTGGTATCGTTTGAAAGTTTATAAGCAGAGCTTTTAAATAACACACAGATCATGACATTTCGACTTAGCTATCAAAAGTTGTGATCAAAACAAACTATGCATCTTTAAATAAAAATGGTGCAGTAATTTTGGGACACCCTGTATATAGTGGCCTGATGCGTTGCCATGGAATTTGGAATTACAAACACTGAAAGTTTCGGTTAATTTTAAAATTCGATATTTTTGCAAAAACAAGATGAAGCAAGCGTTTTCACGCAGTGGGAGTGCGCGCAATCGATTCCTCGCATAAAATTACCCGGATAATATTTTTTCTTGTAAACTTTTATATCCTTATTTGTAAACTTTTTTTTTGAAAACTGAAATATTTTAATTTGTAAACTTTTATATCTTTTTTGTAAAATTTTTTTGCCCAATACAGAATCGGGCACCCGATCTTGAAAAAAGATAGGTCTTAGGCCTTAAGCTTAGGATTAAAGCTTAGGCTTTAGGCCTTAGCTTTAGGCTTAGGCCTTAGGCTTAAGCTTTAGACTTAGGCCTTAGGTTTAGGCCTTAGATTTAGGTCTTAGGCCTTAGGCTTAGACCTAGGCCTGATTTTGAATTGGGCAAAATTCGATCGGGCGCAACATATATATTTTTGATAGCTTACAAAATAATTCAAAAAAGTTTACAAAAAAATAATAAAAGTTTACAAACAAAGTTTTAAAATCGAGTTTACAAAAAAAGTTTACAAGAGAAGTGTACAAAAAAGGTTATTTTCAGTTTACAAAAAGAAGTTTACAAAAAAGGATTTAAAAGTTTACAAGAAAAAATATTACCCAAATTACCCCTATATAGGTCATATCGAGAAAAAATTTTTTGTCGGAATGACCTATTATCTGGACCCCTTTGCTGCTGGACCGCCCTATAGTTCGTTTCCGCTTATAAAGAAAAAAGAACGATATCGATGGCCAAGTGGTCCAAGGCGCTAGCATCCGATCTATCAAGTTAAACAACGTTTGGCTTGCAGGTTAGATTTCCACTAGGGTAAAATTTTAGATTTTCAAAAAACTTTTTAATACAAAACATGGAGCAAAAAATTTTGCCTCATTTTTTAAAATAAAAGTTTTTTTGAAAATTACTAGTTTTACACTAGCGGGAATCGAACCTGAGAGTCCAACGCTGTTTAATTTGCCAGTTCGATGTTCAGCACCTTGGACCACTTCACCATTGACATCGAACTTTTTTCATTATGGGTGGAAATGGACTATACCATGATGGTTACTAAATGACTTGTCGCTAATTTCAAAACGTGCCAACCACAATACTAACATACCTAAGAGCAAAGGTGAATGAATCAAAATTAATATCAGCAAGCAACATGCAATTGTATATAAAGTATTCCGTTTGCTGACGCGTAGTTGATACATGATAGGAAAATACATGGCTACGAATCGATTGGTAGCTTTTAATAGACGAATAATTGCAATAAAATTTCTTATTGTCAAATTGATATAGCCAACAACTTGTTTTGGACAAAAATAGCCACTACAAGACTCATACATCCAATATGGCATTTCACATAGCCAAAAAAATATGAATATGTAAGATGGGTAACAGATTTGACTAAAAAATTTTGAATATTGGATTTATCCAAAGATACATGCAGTAAATAAAACTTAATTAGAGTGCTCTAGAAATCCGTTATTGACAAAATTTTCAGGTTTGGAAGGGGCTATAACCACTTTACCCCCCCCCCCTCATAACACCGTTGGAGTAAGCATGATGAGCGGAGTTTACCTAGCAAATTGAGTATTTAAACGATAGGATATTTCAAATAAGAATGCATTTAAAAATAATATAAAATCAGCTATTGCTTGAATTAAGCATAAAAACCCATACGATGTCCGCAATGATTTTACCCTTGAAATTAATATGACTATAAACAATGAAATTAATATGCCGCTTATACCAAACTAAAAATATACTATAATATGAACTAAGCCACGAAAATAGATTTTTTAAAGAACCAGTCCAGTCAGTTACAATTATAGCCATTCATAATGGAAGGCTACCACGAAAAAGCCCATAATGGTAATGAAAGGCCTAGTTTCGCGAATAGAATTTAAATAGAGTGCTCTAGAAATCCGTTTTTGATCAAATTTTCGGGTTTAGAAGGGGCTATAGCCATCTTACTTCCCCCATAACACCGTTGGAGTAAGCATGATGAGCAAAGTTTACCTGTAACTTAAAACACCTTTTTTAAGAAAACAGAGCTTTATATCACAAAACGTGTCACAGAATTTTTTAAAGGTTATTACTTTTTCGTGCGATTTTCTCGCTTTTCTATCGATTTTCATCAAAAGTAACCTTTGAGAAAACTATAGAAGAAATCAAACTCTTCAATTCTTCTAAAAGAGATTTTGAACGAATCTTTCTAGAAATCGATAAAATTCATTATCAAAATAAGTATTCTTACAAAATTTTTGTAACACTCAAAGCTCGGTTTTCTCGAAAAGTTTGTTTTAAACGATAGGCTATTTTATACAAGTGGCTGACCAACCTTCATAGCCGAGTGGTATGGCTCTCGCTTTTTTCTCATAAAGGGGCGGGTTCGAATCCCAGCCCGAGCTTTTTGCTCAAAGTCAAGATTTTCAAAAACAAAAAAAACATGCATAAAATGAACAAATTAGCTCGTTATTTTCCAAAAGTCGGAAATTCAGAATACTTTTCCAAAAAAGCTATGTCAAAATAAAATAGGTAGGTTTCATCTGAAACACCCTGTATGTCTGTTTGTTTATTCAAGTATGATACGTTATAGATCACAATTGAAATAGAGATACTGTACCCCCGCCCCCCCCACACCTATCATCATCGAAAAATTTGAAAACACTTCATAAATCGAACGGCCGCAGGCAGACCAAAAAAATCTTAATGAGGGAGTTATATTTTTTGTCCGTTTTTCCAAAAATTTTTATGTTCCATCAAAAAATTAAAAAATTTGTATTTTTAGGTGAAATTTTCAAAATCATGTCATACCTCACCCGGAACTGTCCTTCCCCCTCTATTTCTTGTGTATTATAGATTATGGAAATTTATGTGAAAAAACTTTTTTATCTATAAAAGTACTTACTCCCACCATAGTCTTTGTAATAATATTGGTTACATTTAAATCTATATATGTATGATTATAACTTGCTTGTCCACAAATGTTAATAGTAGATGCGTTACAATATGAACAAGTAGTGAACAGCATAATAGATGGATTGGGAAATTTTTAATAATAATATAAAAATCCTTTACTACAGATTTGCAATGTTTATCTGTATATCGGACGATCTATATAGAGCACGTTTGATTTAAAGGACCAGTCCAGTAAGTTACAATCAGGGTTAGGATTTCTCCGGATTTATCGAGATTTCTCAGGGAAATTATGTCGAAATCTTTTTTTGGCCGGGGAAATCTTTTTCTCCGGAATTACTTGATTTGAAAATTTTCCACCGAAAAAAACCACCCCTCAAACTTGCCTCGGTGGTGCAGTGACAAAGCAGAGGTTTTGTGGCCACAAGGTCGCGGGTTCGAATCCCGCTTAGAGCCAAATTGGCCAATTTAGAACTAAATTGGCTCCAAGCGGGATTCAAACCCGCGACCTTGTGGCCACGCTTTGCACCACCGAGGCAAGTTTGAGGGAGGGAAAATTTTCAAACCAAGTAACTCCTGGGAAAAGATTTCCCCGGGAAAATTCGGATTTATCTAATTTCCCTGGGACCGGATAAATCCGGATAATGAAAAATTAATATATTCGGAAAGATAATGAAAAATGGAACATTTTTTGTTTTTATGGCATGTTCTAAATTGTTGTAGTTTTCGAGATAATTGCGTTTGAATTTGTGTACAAGCTCTTCGTTGTAATACACAAACTTTTTTGAATTTT
>JAQGBS010000840.1:0-18705 GCA_034698545.1 Acrobeloides obliquus
AAAGCATAAGGAATACCTAAGAAAACATCAGCTTGACCATACAATAAATGGGTAGTGTCGTTCCCTTGATCAAGATGGTATCCCATCAAAGATCCTCGGGTTGTATTTACGTATACTGTCGCACCATTTTGCGCATAGATGCAATCAAAAAGAAACGTTAAAATTAAAAAAAATATGGACATCTAAAATCGAAAGAGCTTACAAGATGTAAATTCAAGGAAAAATAATACAAACTGATCATTTTTTTATAATGCAATTATTTGTCCTTATCTTATTTAGTTTGTTAGCTGTTTCTTTATCACATCGATCAAATTCTTGGACAGCATTCCAACCATTATGTGCTTATAAAATGTGCTTTACACACATGCTTTACATGTGCTTTACACAATTATTCGTCACATAATAATAAAGATTTATTTGTCACACTATAAGCATGGTAATATAAGACAAAACAGTGTAATTTAAAGTATAATAAGAGACATGGAATTATTAAAATAACACAAAAAATATCACAATTCTAGATTCTCAATTCCAGTTTCCGACGATTTTAGGTTTGCTTAGGAGGTTGTAAACAACATGGCCTTTTACGGCATTCTTGAATCGGATGGGGTCGGCTATCGTGGCAACGTCAGCTAGCAAGTTGTTCCAGATCTTTGCGGTATTGAGAGAGCTTGTGACGACTTGTGGAGGTTGGTATGATGAGCTTCAATTCATGACCAGTTCTTCTTGTATGCCTTCGGTTATGGTCTTTACACAGCATTACGGCAGATCTGGTTGTTTCCAGTGGCCCAGGATGACTTTGTGCATGGCCAGAGCACGTCTCCTTGATTCCTAGGCTTTTTCAAATTACTGAAAATACCAGGCAAATTTGAATGCAAATGGAATTGATTAGACAAAATAACTATGATTTTACAGAACCACCACCAAAACTGATAGATAAAATGTTGTTGAAAACGCTTCCTTGATCCTGATTCAGACCCCCCCCCCCCGATTTCTATTCAATCGAATCAAGTGCCTGCTGAGACAACTAGGCCACCATCCACCCGAGGATATTCTTAAATAATTTTATTTAGAACTCTGTTTACAAATAAGCGTATGATAATACTTTCATTGGGTGTCATTACGTTGACGATTGTCGGATGCTTGCCTATATGGATTTTTTCTGGTCCATATGAAAAAACTCAAGTATATTAGATCTGTTCTAAAAGTTCTAGCCTAATGAATTTTAGAATTTTTATTTTTATTCGTTTTTGAACGTCGAGCTTGCTTCAGAAGAAGAGGTTCCAGTTGTTTTACCATATTTTTTTATTTCCAGCTATTCAGAGTATATAACGATTATGATTTCCATTGTTATTGATACATGTACCGCTATTAAATTGGCCATGTATTTCAAGGTAATTGAATTAATCAATCTTTTTTCCATCTAGTTTTTTAGTCTCATGCCGATGGATGGATCGCTTCAAAACTGATCCGGGAACTGTATTTCCTTTTCCAAAATTTTATTACCATAATAATGTTCTTGGTTTCCCTAATTCCATACATATTCTTTATGACAGTCTGTCAAGGTGCGGATAGAAGATGTTATATTACTCCACTACAGCAATTAATCGTACTATTATATGAATGCTATTCGAGACGTGTAATGTGGAGAACGGTCGATCAATTGGTGGCACTGATAGTTCAAATACGAATTTATTGGGATGATATAAAGGCCATTTTCGTAAAAACACCTAGTACAACGACTCCTATTGTATTTTTAAAATAATGAGTTTTTCAACTGTTCTAGCTGATTATTTTTAATAAATAAATAAAATCATTCATTTAAATATAGTTTTTGAAAGATATTAGGAGAATATGTGACGGGAAGATCAGTTTTTCGGAAAAATCTGAACTGATCAGATTTTCTCGGAAAAAAGGCTTAGTCTTAGGCTTAGGCTTAGCCTTAGGCATAGCCTTAGACTTAAACTTAACCTTAGGCTTAGCCTTAAGTTAACCTTTGGCTTAGGCTTAGCTTAAGCCTAAGGCTAAGCCTTTTTTACATGATCAGTTCAGATTTCCTGGAAAATAAGTTTAGATTTTTCCGAAAAAACAGATTTTCCCGTAACAGATACATAAGTTTTGAAACTGTTTATTATCGTTTTTTGAAACAAAATTGTGATATTTTGAATGCCATCAAAACAATGGTACTTGAAAATAGGCTTTCTTAGCTAGAAAATGAGCCATAGATCATCACGGCGCGCGAAAGTTTGCAAAAAGTCCGGACTCCTTTATGTCCAAATGGCGCAATTGGGAGAGTCGCAGGATTTGTAACTTGAAGGTCGAGGGTTCGAATCCTACCCTCGTCATAATTATTTTGCCTTTTTTTAGACTACTTTAATACGTTGAAATAGATTTTTATCGGAAAATATCTAGCGAAACATATACGAAACAGACTTTTTTGGTTAGATTAAGTCAAAGACTATATAAAAACCGCAAAAACATGTAAATTTGAATGCAAATGGAATTAATTAGACAAAATCACTATGATTTTACAGAACCACTATTAAAATTCGTAGATAAAATGTTGTTGAAAACGCTTCCTTGATCCTGATTCAGACCCCCCCCCCCCCAGGGGTATTTTTTCCTGCGCTAGGAAGGGATACATTTTGAGGAGGCATATGTGTAATCATTTCTGTAGTCCATGATTGCACTATATAGCTTATAAGACTTTCCGTTTCTATGAGAACATAATTTCTGGTTTTAGTAAAAAATAGAGCGTAAATAAGAGCTTTCTCTATTATTAAAGTAAGAATTTTCTCTATTATTATCATTTTTATATCCAAGATACGCAGCATATTTCTTTAATTTTAATATTTAAAACACCATTTTTAAGAAAACAGAGCTTTACGTCACAAAACGTGTCCAAAATGTTTTGGATTCTATTTTTTCTTGTAACTTTTTTAATTCTTTTTTGTAACTTTTTCAGTAAAGGTAAAATATTTTACCAACATAAATACGGCTGTCCGGGGTGATACCCACCCTTTTGACCTGCAGCCTAAGGTTACAATAAGATGACTCCCCCTGTCTCAAAGTGACCCAAAAATGAGTCGGTTCCACATTTTATACATTTAAATCGTGTTTTCAGCATTTAAATTGATTCCATGTGTTTTTGAGTTTTTCTGTAAACGCTAGTCTAGCCATATTTTTATCTTTGCTGAAAAAAGTTACAAAAAAAAATTTAAAAAAGTTACAAAAAAGTTACACAAAAAAATATTTCCCCAAAATTTTACTGTACAGACATAGAGAGACCGACATGTGAAAAAATTTGTTTCCGATTTTTTCGAAATTTTTAGCTAAAAATGTCCAAAAGGTGTGCTGAAACAACTTTAATTGAGATCGTTGGCAAAATTTTGAGTAAAAATCTAGAAAAATAAAAAAATGGTCAATTCGATGACACAGCTTGTGACATAGATTTTACCAATTTTGTTCATTTTTCTCGATTTTTTACTCGAAATTTTGCCAACTATCTCAATTAAAGTTGTTTCTACACATATTTTGGACATTTTTAGCAAAAAATTTTGAAACAAATCAGAAAAAATTTTCCACTTGGCGGTCTCTATTTATGTGTGTAGAAAGAAATCGTGAAGTAGCCAAAAGGAGTGTGTTGGTGAGCAACAGTCACCAATTTCATCTTCAGGTAACATAGTTGATGTTAAAGTGATAAATATGACATGTGTCATATTTGTGACACCAAACGGAACAAATAAGTGACTAAGGCGACAAAGGTGACAGATTCGAACACTTTTGTCACCTGGGTGACACGTTTGTTACCTGAGCGTAACCTAGGTGTCACCTAAGGGGTTAGGTATAAAAGAGGCTCCAAAGCCACATACAAGGTCCCTCGGTAATCCGAGATTAATTGTACTATGTTATCAAGAATAAAAGTTTTATAACATAGATTTTTATCATTATAACCAGGGAATGGAATTGTGTATTGACGCGAATCGAAAAATTTTCTTTTTTCGCCCTTACATCAACTCCGTTCTCTGAATCAGTTTTTCCCGTAAACGCTTTAATCAAATTTCTGTTTATAGTTTACGGAAAAAATGATCTTAATCTCGTTTCCAAAACTTGCGATACTTCATTACACAGTCTTATTTCAGTTATAGGTATTAATTAATTTTTTCATTAGTCACCATAGAAATGTGCTACTCTCCTAATTTTATTGCATAAATAAGCTAAGCACATATTGAAGAAAATTCGATTATATAGGCTCTAAACTGCTAACCAATGATCGTCAAGAATCTAGTTCTAGTTATATTGTTTGAATATCTTCTTGTGTTTGAAACTATCCCGTATGAAAATTCTTCGAATGTGATGCACACATGCGAAAATACACCAAATTCGGTCGGTCTAACTCTAAGAAATTACATGGTCATCACGTGGTATATATTAACATGGGAATCGCCAATCGGAAAATGTGAATGCGAAGATGACTCTGGCAATTCAATAGGTTTTACAAGATATTTTTGGAATCCTCTCACATCCAATGAAACTACATCTTTAAATTATGCGGCGAATCATTCAAAGTGGGTGGTCTTTATAACAGTTCACCCTTGAACTGTTGTAGGCTTTGCCAAACTAACTGTTTGGGAAAGCCCCCAGATGAGAATAAGAATAAAACCTTGATTCAAAATCTAATAAGAACTGAGAAAAGCTCAGCTCTTTTATACAATTTTTTAGTATGATGAAATTTTCATAAAAATCCAGGAAAAGACCGTAGGCGTCATGAAAAACTTGTCATGGTCAAGTTTTTCATGCGCTAGAAAAATAAAATCGGATACAAATAAGGATTTAGAAATAGCCTAAAGTGGCATAGAAAACTTGTGAGAATTTGCATTGAATATGAAAAACTTTGATTTTCATACGGTGTGAAAAAAGTGCGTAAACATGCCCGAAAGGGTTGTTTTGCAAAAATTACCAAAACAATAGGAAGTGCAGAAAAGGAGCGCAAAGATGGGTTAAGGAAGAGAATGAAAACAAGTTTTTCTTCAAAACTGATGTAATAACTTGGTTTTTGTTTAAGATTTTGTTAAGGGGTTGTCCTTAAATTACGTTTGCTTTTTTCGGATTTTTGACCCCCCTCCCCCTCCGTAATTCAATCGTTAGATTTTTGCTTACCCCCCCCCTACTTCAGATGTTAGTTTTTTTCCATTTTTTTAAAATTTAAAAAAATGCAATTATCGACTAAATTTTTTAAGAAGTAATAAAACTTTTGAATAATTTTTTAAATATAAAATTGAATTTTTGATTAAATTTTGTATGCAAAGTGAAATTTTGTTAAAATTTTTCTTTAGAAAAATCGAATTTTTTAATAAAAATCAATACTTTTCTCCATATTTTTGCAAACGTTAGCTTTCGGCCGACCCACCCCCCTCCCCCTGTAAGAAACCGTTAGATTTTTTCAGACCCCCTCCCCCCCCCCCCCCTCTTGGCAAACGTAATTTAAGGACATCCCCTAATAGGTTTTTTTGATTATTTAAAAATTGGGTGATTTGGTAGGGGGGAGGGAGGGTAAAACTATCACAGTCTTCTTATGAAGAATTTTCGAATCAATTTAGGGTTGCCTTTCAACTCGATACCGACGAAGGCACTTGCTACAATCTCTGCTTATGCGACGAATTCGGCGAGTGCTATTACAACCCCCGAACAGATATCCATAATGCTAGCTATAGGCGTATTTATTTGGAATTTATACCGTATTGCGATGAAAGCTCGTGTCATATGTACGCTAGGTTGATATATTGGGATGGCAGTTTTTATGGGCCATTAGTCTCTACAAAGAATCGCACAATCAATCAGCCAAATGACACGGGGAATTTTGCTACAAACACAAATTTGATTAAAGCGGCTTCTGTTTCATGTGATGGTTGCCAGAGCTTAAACTATACTGGCATAGAATGCAATGGACAGAAGACCATCAAAACGGCGAATGAAACTCTACTTATGTATGAATTTTATATACCGCATCAGATAGGATTTGACACAGCAATTAAGAATAGGCCAATTTCTAGCATTTACTATATCAATTGACAGCATACAAATTATCACGACACCTTGCTAGCTAGGCGCATATTGTCTTGATAGGTTCCAATCTAACATGTCGAGTCAGGTTGAGACAGAAAATTATTGAGTACAATAAAACCTTGTTATAGCGATCCCCGTTTATAGTGACTATCCCCTCATCTTGCTAATGTATAACCTAAAGGACCCCATACGAGATAGGTTTCATGTCATTCGTTGCTTGGCCTTAGGCTTACACTTAGGAGTCCTATGCATAAGGTTAAGGCCTAGCCTACCCCGAGCCCAAATCTTGTCTAAATCTAAGCCTAAGGCCAAGTATCAAGAAACTAGCTGACTTGGTCATAGCTATAATTTTTTAGGAGAATCTTGTGCATATAAGGCTAGTTGTGGTGAATTTCTTATTTAAATAATCTAACAAAAAAATTTTTAGATATCCGTATATAACTTATACCAACGGTTCTAAAACGTACATTTTCCCGTCTATATATAATAATTTTGATGTTTTGATAAACCAAAATTTGAGCGATCCCAAATTTATACTAGTTGATGCAATCGAAAGCATTAAAGAACTATATGGTTGATGCATAATTATCTGCCGGAAAATTTTGCAACAAAATTTTTTTTGATTTTTCGTGAAAATAGATCCGGATCGGTTTCTATTGTTAGTTTTAGGCACTTTTTACAGAAAAACACAAAAACCCAAATCTGATTCGATTTCCTGAGCAAAAAATCGATTTTTTTCAGGTGCCCCATTTTTTGGCTTTCAAAATGTTAGATCCTTGATTCTGCACCAAAAATGTTCATATTGCTCTATCAATCTCAGAGAAAAACCAAAATTCGTTTGCTACGAGAAGTTATGGCGCGATATCTGTCAAGATGTCAACATTTTTTCATTCGTTTTCCTGAATGGGATATCTGAAAAAAGTCGACTTTTTGGCAAGAAATCGAACCCGAACGCGGGGTTTGTGTTTTTTCTGTGAAAACGCCTAAAACTAACCATAGAATCGGCCTGGATCCATCTTTTACCAAAAATCAAAAATTTTGTTGCAAAATTTTCCGGCGGATAGTTATGCATCGACAATATGTATGCAGTCAATGGACAAACTAAACAGTTTGGATGTTAGTTATTACGACGACGATGCTGCGAATCTTTGCATATATGCTAACCTCATAGAGTTCGCTAAAGCACATGGATATGGCGACTTGACTATAGAACAAATTCTAGCTATACATGAGCTAGATATTGAGCAACAAATTCGAGACGAAAACTTTGTTCTTTTGCTTGTGATTGGAATTCCTGGGATTACTTTATCAATAGTCGTGATTGTTGTTATTGGGTTGAAAAAGAAAGTTACATCATTCGGTAGATCAAAATTCACATGCCTTTTTCATATGTTTTTTATAGATACGCTTTGCTTTTTCATTGCCATCGTTGATCTAGTATTCATTCTGAACGCTGTTGTTCTTGAAGGCGTTGTTGGCCATAATATCGCGGGATATAGCAATAAGAATCACTATGTCTCTATTTATTACGATACCACCACCCCTATCTTAGGGCATCCTCTCTCGTATACTATATTTTATATACATATTATTTCAACAATTCCATCGTCAATACTATGTACTTTCAGATCGTTGAATAGGATGGTTGCTATATACTTTCCAATAAATTATTCGTAAGTTTTGAAGGAATATGGTGTATTTGTTAATTCGTCGAACTTGAATCATCATATCTTAAGATTTCTGTTCAATCGAATAAAGTGCCTGCTGAGACAACTAGGCCACCATCCACCCGAAGATATTCTTAAATAATTTTATTTAGATTTCTATTTACAAATAAGCGTATGATAATACTTTCATTGGGCGTCATTATGTTGACGATTGTCGGATGCTTGCCTATATGGATTTTTTCTGGCCCATATGAAAAAACTCAAGTATATTAGATCTGCTCTAAAAGTTCTAGCCTAATGAATTTTAGAATTTTTATTTTTATTCGTTTTTGAACATCGATCTTGCTTCAGTAGAAGAGGTTCCAGTTGTTTTACCATATTTTTTTATTTCCAGCTATTCAGAGTATATAACGATTATGATTTCCATTGTTATTGATACATGTACCGCTATTAAATTGGCCATGTATTTCAAGGTAATTGAATTAATCAATCTTTTTTCCATCTAGTTTTTTAGTCTCATGCCGATGGATGGACCGCTTCAAAACTGATCCGGGAACTGTATTTCCTTTTCCAAAATTTTATTACCGTACTAATGTTCTTGGTTTCCCTAATTCCATACATATTCTTTATGACAGTCTGTCAAGGAGCAGATAGAAGATGTTATATTACTCCACTACAGCAATTAATCGTGCTATTATATGAATGCTATTCGAGACGTGTAATGTGGAGAACAATCGATCAATTGGTGGCACTGATAGTTCAAATACGAATTTATTGGGATGATATAAAGGCCATTTTCGTAAAAACACCTAGTACAACGACTCCTATTGTATTTTTAAAATAATGAGTTTTTCAACTGTTCTAGCTGATTATTTTTAATAAATAAATAAAATCATTCATTTGAATATAATTTTTGAAAGATATTAGGAGGATATGTTACAGGAAGATCAGTTTTTCGGGAAAATCTGATTTTCTCGGGAAAAAGGCTTAGCCTTAGGCTTATGATTAGCCTTAGGCTTAGTCTTAGGCTTAGCCTTAGGCATAGCCTTAGACTTAAACTTAACCATTGGCTTAGCCTTAAGCTTAACCTTTGGCTTAGGTTTAGATTAAGCCTAAGGCTAAGCCTTTTTTACATGATCAGTTCAGATTTTCCCGGGAAAATCTGATCAATTTAGATTTTTCCGAAAAAACAGATTATCCCGTAACAGATACATAAGTTTTGAAACTTTTGATTATCGTTTTTTGAAACAAAATTTTAATGTTTTGAATGCCATCGAAACAATGGTACTTGAAAATAGATTTTCTTAGCTAGAAAATGAGCCATAGGTCATGGAAGAATTTGGCTGGGTTTATAAAAAGTTTTTGAAAATATGAAAATAAAAAATAATTTTTCAAACGAATCTACTCAAGCAAAAGTGCATAAGAACTTTTTTCATATTATGTATTTTTTAGGCCATCCCGTACATTTTATGCTCTAATTTTTGTATTGGGTTGGCAAGAAAATCCTTATGGAATTAGTAATTGTTTCAAAATTTTTTAAGATTCCAGGTAAAAAAGTAAAATATGGTTACGGTTATGTAATACTCTCAATTCATTATATTTATAGTAAAGTGTCAAAGATTGAGTGCGTTTAGTATTAGTTAGTTGATCTATGATCAAGTTCTATGAAATCGAGTTTATTTATGACTCTGTAGTTTGTGTTCATGAATAATTATTATCTATAATAATTATTATGGTATGGTGATCAAAAACACAAGTCTAGCAAAGCACCGGAGGGGTGATGAATCATTTATGATTTGGTGAAATCGAGCGGCGCATTTGATGCCAAGTTATGCAAAAAGGTTGTGGGAACAAAATGAGATTAAAAGCTAAGATAGTGCAGATGAAATTAAGAAATGATGAGAAATCGAGGATTTCGAAAGTAAAAACGGGATTCATGTGTGAGGCAATATAAAAGGACCTAGGAGACCACGAATCAGTCATTTTCAACAAGAGACGAGCCAATGGATTAATGCAGATGATGCGCGGTGATTGTTGTTGCGTGTGCCTGTTTATTCGCGACAGTAATTAAGCCATGTTTAGGGCGCCCTCAAAATACCAGACTTGGATTCGGCCTAACCAGCCAAAAGCTAGCTAATTAGATCTAATCGTGCGATATTCTGATTATTGATTATTTCGCTTGGGAGTGATTAGAACGAGGACCTGGGAGGCAAAAGGACTCATACAACATTATCCCTGAATAATATGAAAGGTATAGAGAAAGAAAGCGTACACCAAGGCGTGAAGTTCAAACAAGTTATTTGGGAGAATTTATATCACCAAGGAGGCATTTGTAGGGGTGTTATCTCGAGTTTTCTATACATGTATGGTGTACAATATATGGCTCCTATCCATCTATGTCGTTTATCTCAAAATCTAACCGATAAAAATGTTTGCTGTCGGATAATTTTATCGAGTTTACATAACATCGAGGGTAAATCTCGTATTACGAGATTTTACATTGTCTAAAAATTTTAAGAGTCCAAAAAATGCGATATATCCGTGATCTTTATGTTCTAGAAATTAGGGAAAAAGTTTTCGTAAAAAGTGTTCGAAACGAAATTTGTAGCACTTGAGTTCAGCTACAAAATGCTTTTGAATTCAAGTCTCTAGCTTTCATAATTGCCGAGATATAGCAGTCGGAAGTTTGGCTACAATTTATGAAAAATTTTCAGCTGTGTTTAGCTTCATGGATATGCATGTTCAATTTTTGAAAATTTTCTTTTCCATAACCCAAAATCATTTTAAATTTGGATAATTTGGTGTCATTTTATTCGTCTCGTCGAGTTATAAAAAATGCTGTATTTATTTTTTCCTAAATGTTCAAGGATTTTGAATTATTTTCTTCTCAATACACAGATTTTATTGATTCAGGGAAAGAATTTATCGGCATGATCCAGGTGCAAGTTTTCGTTGTAATACACAAAATTTCAAAAATCGCCAACTTCAAACACAATTATCTCAAAAACTACAACGATTTATAATTTACCGTACAAACAAAAAATGCTCTATTTTTCATGAACTTGCCGAATATGTACAAAAATTGGCAATTTTTTTCCGATCGGACTGTCCTTTAACAATTTTTTTGATAAAACACAAAATTTCGACCTCGGAGATCGAACATTCTCCGTTCAAGATGAATTTTTCTTCAATTGCTCTGCACCATGGGTGATAAATTTGTCCTGAAAAGAATTGCCCTTAATTTTCAATTTTTATTTAACGTCATAAGCTCTCATTTCCAGTTTATATGTTACCGGCAGAACTGAGAATCCGGTATCTCAGAGAAGCCTAGGCAGAACTGAGATTTTCAGTTCTGCATAGGCATTTATGAGAATTTTCTCCTGAAGACAAAGGTTTGAGACCAAAGTTAATGTCATAATTTGCGCCATTTCATCCCCTATAAATTGCAACCAAAATTATTGAAAAAAAGGTATGCTGGTTTCTTTGAACCCTAATTTTGATCCCAAGAACCACATTTTGGGCTCCACAGCCACATAGGAATTTCAACAGGATATAATTTTTGAAGTTTTTTAGTACTCCCATCATGAGTAAAAAAGTGGCGTATGTGTGGACGAAATCGGAGAAACCAAATTGGGACACGTTTCTTGTCAGTTCTGCCGGTAACATATATACAGAATGTTTAAAAAAGGTGGATTTTTATGATTTAAATTTCGACCTCGGGGATCGAACATTCTCCGTATATTGAAGTGAAAATGAACTTCGAAATTTCATCGGTCAGGGAAGCATTTTTAGAATTCGGAAATGCGCGCAATCGACTCTTCGCAGAGAAATACCCTTATCTGGATCATTTTTAGAGAAAATTTCTCGGATCCAAAATCATGTAAAAAATCACAAAAATCCACTTTTTTTGAAACATCTTATATAATTAAGTAACACAAGCAGCATTAAAACAACAATCCCAGTGATCAACCTCATAGTAATAAATGTATCCCGAAGTAGGTTGGCTCCAATGATCAGGAGTGACTTGAGTAAAGCCATTTTCAATGTAACTTGTCATACAGCTATTGATCCTAACATCAAGTTTCCATCCATTATAGTGGCTATATGTTCCTAAAAATTCTTTTAAAATTTTTGGTAAAGCAAAATTTTTAATACAACAAATTTTTGGACCCATGTGAAAGCCGAAGCCAGAGCCTTTGCATGATACAATGTATGAAAACCAAAATTTTTTACATATTTTTATATGACATTTTATCTTGATTCCTCCTTATATTTTTTCGAAAATTCCTCGTCTATACAAATTGATCAACTCAATCTTATCAATTCCCGTATAGAATTCCTTTGTGGAAAGCGTGTTTTCATGATAGCGTGTTATAATGTGTTTAGATTGATGCTCAATGGACTAAGGAAAGGAGTTTATTAACAGTGAATACAACCAAAAGTCATGCTCAAGTGCTGATAAATTTTGATGTTCATAGATCGATAAGGGGGGAGCCTCTCCCCCTGACCTACTCACTCATGGACCCAAAACTGAGGGGGCCATCTCATTGGAGTCCCCTCCCCCTGACGCACTCGCTTATGGACCCAAAATTGAGGGGGACCACCTCATCGGGAGTCCCCTCCCCCCACCTTGCCGACCTATGATGTTGATTGTTTGGAAATGTATCAATTAATTCTAAAAGATCGTGAACTATTAAAGAAAGTTTCAAGTCGGGAAAAATATCAATCTGGTTAACTTGATTTGTTGTTTTTTCTTGTCACGAAAAAATAAAAATTTCTATTAAAATTGGATTTTTTTAATTGTCCTTATTTTTGGCTGAGAAATCTTATGTTTTGAGACGGTTGTCCTTATTTCTATTTTTTTGACTTGGCATCCCTGGATAAAAAACTTTTTCCCCAACCTAATAGTTATAGTCCCTTTCCGCGTTAAATTCAAAATTTTTGATATCTCTTAGCGCAATGGATAGAGAGGCCGAACGTTCGGCCTGGCAAGCTAGGCAACATTGAGACAGCCAAGTTCGAACCCAGCAATGTACAAACTACAACCTTTTGATTTTCAAGATAGGCAAAAATAAATTCGACCTCAAGCATGTTTGCCTATCATTTTTTCCTTGACAATCAAAAGTTTGACCCTCACGGGATCAAACCTGGATGTCTCAACATTGCTTAATTTTCCAGATGGGATGATCGGCTTCCTATCCATTGCACTACGGGCTATCAAAAATTTTGAATCTGGCGCAGAAACTGAAAACATTTCTTTTTATAAACTCTTACCGGAAGCATGTCCAACTTCAGTTCCACCAGTGATAATAATCGTACACCCGCTATTTCTTTTAAACGCAATAATACCATATGGACCATCAATAACCTCGCTATGAACTCCTTGAAGTGAAGTGCAAGTCGCATTATTTTGATTTGTGCAATTTCCGCTTGAGACTACTTGTATGCCGGCATTTGTGAGTTTTTGCCGTGCTTCTGCATCGGTATACCTAGTGTCAGCCAAAATGACTGGGATTAGAAAGATTAGAAAAGAAAGATGAAAGAACATGTCAGTGATAAAAAAACTTTTGCAAGAGTCTGATGTTTGGATTTTCTTTTTAACACACACAGACAATCAATAATTCATTGTGTCGCTCAAAATTTGATAAGGTTTTTATGAGAGTTAAAGGACTATGTTTACGGAAAATTTGCCCCCAAAAAAGCTTTACAGACTTATAGAGGACATTTCTCTGAATAACTTTTTCCAAAAGAACAACATCTGAAAACTTTATTTTAATGGAGAAAAATAGCAAAAAAGATTGTAAAATTTAAAATTGGTATATTACAGAGTGAGCCAAAAAAGTGCATTTTTGTGATTGTTGGCCGAAAAATATGTTTAATACCGGAAAATTTTTTTATTAAAAATGATCCATATAGGGGTAATTTTATGCGAGGAATCGATTGCGCGCATTCCCGAAGAATGAAAACGCTTCCTTGACCCTGATTCAGAGAATGGAGTTGGTGTACGGGCAAAAAAAGAAAAATTTTTGATTTTCGCGTCAATACACCAACTCCATTCCCTGAATCAGAGTCAATATAATAAAATCCCGATTCCATAGCTGTTAATTTAACAGAATACGACCTGCTTAAAGCTATAATTTATTGTTATCCTGTCATACGAGAAATTTCTGAAGAAGGAAGATTCTTATTAACAGGACAAAGAGAAGCCTACTCTCATTTATTATTGAGATACCTCCAAGTGCACATGGGGGAAGAAAGCGGTGCTTTTTTCATAGACGATATTTTGAAATAATCAGCTTGATTCCTAGGCTTTTTCAAATTACCGAAAATACCAGGCAAATTTGTGTGAAATGGAATTGATTGGACAAAATCAACATGATTTTACAGAACCACTATCAAAACTGGTAGATAAAATGTTGGTGAAAACGCTTTCTTAACCCTGATTCAGATCCCCTCGCCTAACCCTGTAAAAAATTTTACTATACAGACATAGAGAGACCGACATGTGAAAAAATTTATTTCGGATTTTTTCGAAATTTTTAGCTAAAAATGTCCAAAAGATGTGTTGAAACAACTTTAATTGAGAATTCATTGGCAAAATTTTGAGTAAAAATCTAAAAAATGAAAAAATAGTAAATTCGATGACACAGTGTTAAGCACCCTGAGTAGAGCTGGAGGAATCTTACATAGTAGGCAAGTTTGAATTTTACAGCTTGGGCTATATATATAGTTTTACTAGCACTTAGAGCAAGCTTACAAACTAAATTTTAAGTTATAAAAAAGCAATAAAATTATCATAAAAAATGACATGAAAAATTATGAAATCTATCACAAAAGAGGCGACCATCAAGCCAGCGAGATAAAGGGAAAGTGACTGTGTCGGTTGGCTAGTTGAGCCTTTCACGGACGAGATTGATAGGCACGCATAAGTCATGCTATGCTGGGTCGGTCGCGAGGCGGCTTATCACACCATAGAGCTAAGGCTAGGCTAAGTTATGTTGGTAGATATTGACATTAACAAATGTGTCTAAGAAAAGGGAGCTACTGGCGATGCCTCAGATTGAACATGAACAAAGATCGTCATAAAAAACATGAAAAAAATTTAAAATTGAAATACAAAAACATTAGCGAGAGCTTGGGCTCGCAACACACAGCTTGTAACATCGATTTTATTTTGTTCATTTTTCTCGATTTTTACTCAAATTTTGCCAATCTCAATTAAAGTTGTTTCCACACATATTTTGGACATTTTTAGCAAAAAATTTCGAAATAAATCCGAAAAAAATTTTCCACGTGGCGTTCTCTATTTATGTGTTAGTTGAAATATACCGTATTTCTTCTAAAATAACCCCCAGTGGTTATTTTTTTCAACCCCCCTCGAAAAGGGAGGGGGTATTTTAGAAGAAATAGAGTAATTATTAGTTTGTAAATAAATTTTTCAGTTATGTAATATGAAAAGAAGTCCACCAAACGATTACGATTGATTATGAGTAGAAAGAAATCATGACGTAGCCAGAAGGGGTAAAGCGAAGTAAACCTTCTTTCCCGACCCGATCTTTCTAATGGCACTGTTATATCCTAGATTTAACTCTCAAAATAGGTTCAAAATAGATTCTGAATTTATAACTACAGGATGATCAAAATAGAAATGCCACATTTTAAAAATTTATATCTTCATGAGTTTAAAATTTTTTAAGCATGAAAAAAATTATTTTAACCCTGATTAAGGGAATGGAGTTGTGTATTGACGCGAATCGAAAAATTTTCTTTTTACGCCCATACATCAACTCCATTCCCTGAATCAATTTTCCCCATAAATGCTTTCTGTTTGTAGTTTACTGGGAAAACTGATCTTAACCTCGTTTCCAAAACGCACAATACTCCTCTACACAATATTATTTATTCTATGTTTGATTAATTTTTTCATTAGTCGCCATAGAAATATGCTACCTTCGTCAATTTATTGCATAAATAAGTAAGCATACATAAAAGAAAATTCAATTATGAAAGATAAATAGAAAAATTTGATTTTACAGAATCTAAATCATATATTTGAAGCGAGCGTAGGCTCTAAACTGCTAACCAATGTTCCTGAAAAATTTAGTCCTCGTTATATTGTTTGAATATCTTCTTGTGTTTGAAACTATCCCGTATGACAATTCTTCGAATGTGATGCACACATGTGAAAACACACCAAATTCGGTCGGTCTAACTCTCGGAAATGATATGGCCATTATGTGGTATTTATTAACATGGGAATCGCCAATCGGAAAATGTGAATGCAAAGATGACTATGGCAATCCAATAGGTTTTACAAGATATTTTTGGACTCCTCTCACATCTAATGAAACTACATCTTTAAATTATGCGTCGAATAATTCAAAGTGAGTGGTCTTTATAACAGTTCACCCTTGAACTGTTGTAATTGGAGCTCCATGCTAATTCATTTTTCTGAGCTAACCAGGCGTTTCCCAGCCCCGCATCAGGCTCCAATTATAACAGTTCATCCTTGAACTGTTGTAGGCTTCGCCAAACTAACTGTTTGTGAAAGCCCCCAGATGAGAATATTTATTCAAAATCTGATAAGAACTGAGAAAAGCTCAGCTCTTTTATACAATTGTTTAGCATGATAAATTTTCATAAAAATCCAGGAAAAGGCCTTAGGCATCATGAATTTTTCGTGATAGACATCACGAAAAATTTGGCATGGTCAAGTTTAAAGCGGCATAGAAAACTTGTGAGAGTTTGCATTGCCTTATGAAAAACTTTGATTTTTATACGGCGTACAAAAAGTTCATAAACATGTCCGAAAGGCTTGTTTTGCAAAAATCACCAAAACAATAGGAAGTGCAGAAAGGGAGAAAAAAAAATGGGTTAAGGACGAAAACAAATTTTTCACTCTCTTCAAAACTGATGTGATAACTTGGTTTTTGTTAAAGATTTTGTTAATAAGTTTTTATTATTATTGGATGTTTTGATATGAGGGTAAAACTATCAAAGTCTTCTTACGGAAAAATTTCGAATGAATTTAGAGTTGCCTTTCAACTCGATACTGACGAAGGCACTTGCAACAATCTCTGCTTGTGCGACGAATTCGGCGAGTGCTATTACAACCCCCAAACAGATAGAATGAATACTAGCTATAGGCATATCTATCTGGAATTTATACCATATTGCGATGAAAGCTCGTGTCATATGTACGCCAGGTTGATATATTGGGATGGCGGCTTTTATGGGCCATTAGTCTCTACAAAGAATCGCACGATCAACCAGCCGAATGACACGGGGAATTTTGCTACAAACCCAAATTTGATTAAAGCGGCTTCTGTGTCATGTGATGGTTGCCAGAGCTTAAACTATACTGGCATAGAATGCAATGGACAAAAGACCATCAAAACCGCGAATGAAACTCTACTTATGTATGAACTTTATATACTGCATCAGATAGGACTTGACACAGCGATTACGAATAGGCTAACTTCTAGCATTTACTATATCAGTTCGCAGCATATAAATTACCACGACACCTTGTTAGCTAGGAGAATATTGTCTTGATGGCGATCCTACATCTCGCCCAAAATCAGCTCGGCCAAACGACAACTCGCCCAAACTACAACTCGACCAAAATACAACTCGCCCAAACTACAACTCGGCCAAAACACAACTCGGCCAAAATACAACTCGCCCAAACTATAACTCGGCCAAAATACTTCTCGCTTATACCAATCGACTCTACTCGATGAGAGAAGTATTTTGGCCGAGTTGTATTTTGGCCAAGTTGTAGTTTGGGTGAGTTGTATTTTGGCCGAGTTGTGTTTTGGGCGAGTTATATTTTGGCCGAGTTGTAGTTTGAGTGAGTTGTATTTTGGTCGAGTTGTAGTTTGGACGAGTTGTAGTTTGGGCGAGATGTCGTTTGGCCGAGTTATGGTTTGAGTGAGTTGTCGTTTGGCCGAGCTGATTTTGGTCGAGATGTAGGGTCGCCGTCTTGATAGGTTCCAACCTGACTTGATTTGACATGTCGAATCAGGTCAAGACAGAAAATGATCGAGTACAGTAAAACATCGTTATAGCGATCCCCGTTTATAGTGACTACCCCCTCACTTTGTTAATGTATGGCCTAAAGGGCCTCATACGAAATAAGTTTCATGTCACTTCGACGTCTCGTTGCTTGCCTTAGACTTAGGGTTGCATAAATGCCATCTTTAGGTGGCAAATGCCATCTTTTTTGACTCAATGCCACCTTGCCACCTTTTTTAAAAATTTGCCACCTTTTTGTTATTTTTGAATTTTTTTAAATATTAAAAAATAATTACATCAAGAAATAAAAAAAGATATCCTCGTTTAAATTCTATAATAAATTATTATCAACGCGATAATTTATATAAGGGTGCTTACCATTAGTTGGCAATCGAAAAATGACCTACTAGCAGAGCTTCAAGCTATTAGCAATTGCGTGAAAAAAGCTCCTAGGAGTTGGCAATCGTTGGAAATTGTCAACGATCTCCAACGATTTTAAAGGAAAAAACACTAAAACGTCGGTTTGTCTTTAAAAAATAACGATTTTCTTCAATACTTTCATCGATTTTTCTTAAAATTTCATGTATTTGTCGTCGCCGTACTCTTTTTGCGATTGGATCGGTTTTTTAAAGCCGTGAAAAATCAATATTTTGAGAATTATAAATTTCAATGAATTGTAATCGAATAGTCCTTCTTGGTGTAAGATGTTGTTGATAGTTTTCCACGCCTTTTTTTATTGTTATCCAACCATTTTGGATGGCGTTTATCCCATAAGATTGGTTCTTCTTCCACCAATTTTATTAAAGGACCAGTCCAATAAGTTACAATCATATGAAAAAATGATATATTCAGAAAGATCATGAAAAATGGAGCATTTGTTTACGGCATGTTCTGAATCGTTGTAGTTTTCGAGACAATTGCGTTTGAAATTTTGAATTTGTTACAAGCTCTTCGT
>JAQGBS010000841.1:0-18704 GCA_034698545.1 Acrobeloides obliquus
ATTTTGGTTGATCCATGTGCCGAAGAGGATCTAAAAATGTTACTTCTAGAAAAATTTCGATTTGTAAATACCAAGAAAGCCAACGTGGTCACATCACCGGTTGTCGCTGCCAATGGTGTGGCGATGTTATCGGGGTTGATATGCACCTTTCTCGCTACTATAGCAATAATCACCATTAGGGTAGAAAGGATCAAACTGGCTACTACTGCTGTTAGAACAGAGATTAATGTCAACGAGATGACGTGTGACAAGTGGAACTAAACAAATTGAATTTTATGCAAATTTTGAATTTCACTCGGTTTGCGGGCCTTTGGCTTAGTCTTTAGGCTTAGGCCTTAGGAAAGGCCATTCATCCATCCATCCTGAGGGACCAGTGTACTCCCCTTACTGGTAAACTATGACTCTTACCCCATTTCCTTCCACATAGAAAGTGCAGATAGTCAACAAAGCAGCACCGAAAGAAACCACAATAGCTTGAGCTTGAACCAACGACACGTTGCTGATCAATGCACGGAGTTGTTGAGCCTTCGTATCCATAAGGCCCAAATTAGCCATAGTCGAAAGCCGAGATGCCAAAGTCATTTCCAAATTTCCTTTCAGACCCAACAAAGCCGGTACCAGGATCATAGCTTCGGGCATTTCCCTCAAAAAGGTCCAATTTGTCGCTCTATCCAGTAACAGCCCGGCTCCTGCCATACCAACTCCGGCTAACAAAAATGGTATGAATGTCTAAAAAAGAATTTGTTTATTATAAAGATCATTTTTATGGATGTACTTCGATCGCAAAGGATTTCTTGGATTCTTTCTTGGAGGTGAAATTCCTCTTGCCAGGGTAGATTGCTGCTGATTCGAGGATGGATGATAGGTAGTCTGATTCCGGAAACCATCCTATTGGTAGGGTGGATGAGACCAGTGAGAGTGAAAGATCGGAGTGCCTAAATTTTTTACATATAATTTTTATGTTAAAAATTTATGCTGAAATTTGATAAATTAAATTAATAATCTTGTACCATCCTGGTGGCGAAGTGATAGAATAGCAACTTTTCGAGCATTCCTAAAGCCTAAGCTTAAGCCTAGACCTAAGCCTATACCCTTCTAGAACTAGGCTCAAAAAACTGAACTAAAAAATTTTGGTACATCTTGTGGTAGAAATTTTTACAAAAAAATTCATTTTTTTCTATTTCTTTTTCTACTCACTTGTGCAGCAAAGTAACCGTTTCCGCCTGGAACTTCATAATCGTGTCCGTTCACTCCAGTCCCCTTTGTTGGAGTAAGATTAGAAGAAAAATTAGTGTTAACTTTTTTCATAAATGGATTATAGGCCTTGTTTTCGAGTTTGTTCAAATTTACAACTCCTTGAAAAATTTTTTAATAACAAAAATATGCATATGAAATAAACAAGAGACAACACACGACTTAAAATAATAAAATCACAAGCAAAAATTCGATTTAAAAACAGATTAGAAGCACTCGGGCACTAGATAGGTCAGATGCTTCTTATCTATAGAGAAATTTGGATGGAGAGAGTTTTTTATTTGTTCAAATGCGCCGTTCTTTCCCAGGAAATGCTTTTCTGTACAATAGAAAAGCATCGCTGTGCAGTTTTCTCTGTGTGAATGGTTTAATATGAAATTTATATGATAAAACATAATGGGTTATGAGCAAGAAATGATATGGAATAAACGAGTTTATGTCTCCCTTCTGTTTATGATAAAGGTTTTGAAACGTCATCGGATCAGAAAACGATTCTAGCATCTTTCATTTTTGAATTATAAAAACTGCTTTTCCGATCATCAATAAATAAAATAAGTCAAATACTTGAAATTTCTGCGTGGAAGTTTTTCTTTATAAAAAAAGAAAATTGTTCAAAAGTAAAAAATAAGCTAAAGCATACATATGAAACTTAACAAAAAATTGAAATAATCCGTTTCCGCGTTTTTTACAAGCCCATGGTGCAGTGAATAAAGAAGCCAACCGTCTGGCAAGATAAACTATGTTGAGACAGCCAGGTTCAATCCCACTAGGGTCAATGAAAAATTTATCAGAAATTACAAAATTCGTTAAAAAATTTAAAAATTCGTCAAAATTTGAAAAATTCAGAAATTACAAAATTCGTCAAAAATTTGCCAATATTGAAAAATTCGCCAAAAATTACAAAATTCGTTAAAAAATTGAAAAATTCATCAAAAATGACGAATTTTGCCATTTTTGACAAATTTTGTACTAAGAGCGGAGATGGACTATAGCTAAGTGGCAAGTTGCACACCCTACACTTTTTTTCAGCAAAAGTTCGACCCATCCAAGATTAATTTAAATTTTTACGACTTTCAAGAAAATTTACTTCCTAGCAACTAAAATAGACCTCAAAAAGCTTTTGTTTTTCTTTTTTTCATTTAAAATAGTTAGGCTAAAAAATCACTTCAAATGGCTAGAAACCACTTCAAAAAATTGAACCTTAACTCAATTAACTAGACAGCGCACCTGAGAAAGGAATTTAATAAGAAAAAGAAAAATCAAGGTAGAGAAAGAAAACCGAGACGCACGTTAGGAAATCTTAAAGCGCTAAGCTATTGCATGTTTGTTTATAGAAAAGGTCATAGAAAGAAGTGCTGTTGAGTAATGAATACAAATTTTGCTTATAAGGAAAAATGTAATTTTCTTCTCCGAAAATACAAATTTTTGAATTTTGGGGAATATTTTTTTATATAAGAAACCCACTCCTATTATTTATCATTAAAAAATTTGGAAAATTCGAAATTATTTTGGGACAACTTCCGTTACTTCCTTTGTAAGGAATATTTTAAGTGCCGTTCTCTACCTCTATAATTAAGATTTTGCACAAAAAATAAAAATAAAATAAAAATGTAACTGTTAACATAATTAACTAAGAGCTTATAGATCCAAACTTAGACATGAGACATTTCTTCATTTTTGTCCTACGCTCACATTAGCTACACATACTGACGCAAGATGTACATAAGCTTATGTAATTTTTTTTCATCGCCTCGATCTTTATGTCTTCATAGCAACGCCTCTTGAGAAAAAAATAGTTTGTTGTATTGAAATTTTATAATTATGTGAGTCACGTATAATTTTTTAGATAGTTCAGTAGCAGTGTGATCATTTTTGGCGTTAAAGGAGTAGTCTACTTTCGGGAAGTTGACTCCATGTGAAAGAGCATAAAATTATGAGCATTTTTTGCTTTTGGGTCACTACTTGAAAATCTAACGATAAAAAGTTATGAGCGAAACAAAGTTGCATAAAAAAATTTCAAACGAGTTTGAACATTGAAGCGAAGAGCCGGCACTCAGACATCAATGAAATTTTTCATTGAAACGATTTAATAAGTCATTATAAAATTCAAAATCCTTGATGATATAGAAAAAAAGCATGATGGCATTTTTTATATCTCTTCGAGACGAGTAAAATGGCACCAAGATGATCAAATTTAAAAAATGTTTTGGGTTATTGAAACGAAAACATGAATTAGAATTTTCGTTTCAATAACCCAAAACATGTTTCAAATTTTATAATTTTAGTATCATTTTATTCGTATCAATAAGTTATAAAAATACCATCTTATTTTTTCCTACATTATCAGGGATTTTGAATTTTATAATGATTTATTAAATTGTTTCAATGAAAAATTTTATTAGTCTGAATGCGTTTCGCTTCAATGCTCAAACTGAAAATTTTTTTATGCAACTTGTTTTGCTCATAACTTTTTACCGTGAGATTTTCAAGTAGTGATCCAAAAGCAAAAAATTCTCAGAATTTTATGCTCTTTCACATGAAATCAACTTCACGAAAGTAGATTGTCCTTTAAAGGGGGAGTCCAACTTAGGGTCGGGTAGAAAATTTTTTAACAAGTGACCTCCTAGAGGTAATTTTATGCGAGGAATCGATTGCGCGCATTCCCGAACCTTGAAAACGCTTCCTTGACCCTGATTCAGGGAAATAGATGTGTGTATTGAAGCAAAAATCAAAAAATTTTGAAATTTCTCTCTCAAAATCATATTTCTAGGGGTAATTTTATGCTGGGAATCGATTGCGCGCATTCTCGAAGCTTGAAAACGCTTCCCTGGCCCTAATTTAGGGAAATTAGTACATGTTGGATTTTCGCTTCAATATACACTCTTATTTCCCTGAACCAGGGTCAGGGAAGCGTTTTCAAGCTCCGGGAATGCGCGCAATTAATTCCCCGCATGAATCACCCCCAGAAATATGATTTTGAGGGAGAAATGTCAAAATTTTTCGCTTTTCGCTTCAATACACACATTTATTTTCCTGAATCAGGGTCAAGGAAATGTTTTCAAGGTTCGGGAATGCGCGCAATCGATTCCTCGCATAAAATTACCTCTAGGAGGTCACTTGTTAAAAAAACTTTTTAAAATTTTCTATCCTAAGTTGGACTCCCCATTTAAAGTTAAGAGCGAGGGTTGTACGGCCCTGTCAGTGGCTTTCTTTTTTTCTTCTGACAAACTATCCACTAAACCACTGGTTTGATCCCACCAGGATCATCGAATATATGTCTCAGTGGATAGTGTTTCAAGGGAAAAATATACGGCGAAAATTCTACTTCGAATTTTATCGGGAGTTTCCTTTAAAAAATATTTTGAACCAATTAAATAAACGGCGTAGCGGGATTGAACTATCGATCGCTTGAGTGCAAAGTAAGATATTTGCCACTTCACCATGGGTGGCAAATTTGTTAATTCTTACAGAAAATGCTTTATAATGACATAACCAGGATTTCATTTCAGGGGGGCAATTTACCAAAAATGATAAAAAAAATGCCAATTTTTCAAGGAAAAAGGTAAAAAATTGCATTTTTTCGGCCTTTGGTTGATTCAAGGAGAGCAATTACCTGGGTTGTTCCCTTAGCTACGCTAGTGGGGAGGGGGAAGGCAATTGCCCAGATTGCCCTACCTCCTAGATATGTCAATTTTTTTTAATTAGTTTGTAATTTGTTGCTTTTAAAAAATATTTCTTTGATAAAATAATACGAACCTTTTTTCCATCGGGCGTATTTTTTTCGGCAGTGGTAGTGTAAAACCATTGGAGCACTTTCCATTTGCAACAGCCACATTTGAATCATTTGCTCCCTTCGCTAAAAAAGTTTGTAATAAAAATTTCGAAATGTTTGCAGTTGCACTTTTGTTTATAAATCAAGAAATTTAATAAATTTATTTACTTTCTGGGTTCACTTTTGAAGTCATCTTGCGACCACTTGAATCTCTCTGCCTCCGTGAAGCAGTATGGCAAAAACAAAATTTTTCGGCTCCAGAGCTGTAGAAAAATTGGACAAATAGTGGAATAGGAAAAAAGTTCGATCTTTAAATTAATTTTTTATTAACTCAAAATTGCAAAAATCACGCAAAATTTTTTTTGATTTGTCACGCAAAAATTAAATAGCAAATATTCTTCCGGAAATCATCAATTAAACACTTGCTTTTTTCTTAAATTTTTATTCTCTTGTTTTGATTAAATTATTATGGAGATTACGGCTACGGACTTTAATTAATATGTAAGTCTACATTTATTTCCTTTTTTCTTGTTTTTTATTTAGCTTGATGCCTTGAGACACAAATAAAAAAGTTTATAGGGACAAAGTTAATTAGATATTCAAAATGAGAAAAATCAGGTGAGGTCTAAGTAATTTTATAGAGACAAAAAAATAAATTAAAAAAAGTTATTGATTTGTATACGACGTTCTCCACTGAACGTTAATTAGATATTCAAAATAGTTCGAAAAAGTTGGCGCACCATAGGAAATCGGTGTATTGAAGCGAAAATAAAACATTTTTGGATTTTTATGAGAAAACCGTCAATTCTTAGGTTTTCTATGCGAGAAATCGATTGCGCGCACTCTAGAACTTTGAAAACGCTTCCTTGACCTTGATTAAGGGAAGGGATTGGAGTTTTTCACTTGTTAAAAAATTTTTTGACATTTTTACTTCGGTATTTTTATTCCTGTTAAGTGCGCCCCCAGGCGTAGTAGCTCCCAAATTTTTTTATCAATTTTGGACAATGCTAAAAGAATTGACTCATGGCGGAATTGAACCCATACTTTCATATTGATAGTCTGGTTCCATAGCTACTAGGCTATGGCGCGCCAACTTTTTGGGACGTTCAGCGGGAAATGGAGTATAAGACAGGGGTCATTTTGAGTCATTATGAAAGAAATGATCATTTCAAAATTGCATCTAGAAGAAAGTCTTGTATTTTCATCAGAATCAGCCTTATGGGGTAATTTTTATACGGAATCGATTGCGTGCATTTTTAAAGCATGAAGGTTTTTGCCTGAGCCTGATTCAGGCAATTTTCGTTTTAATACATTGCGTTTTTCCATGATTAAGGGCCAGGGAAGCTATTTTGGATTTTCGTTTAAAAATCATATTATCGGGGTAATTTTATACAAGGAATGGATTGAGCGCATTCTCGAAGCGTGGAAACGCTTCCTTGACTCTGATTAACACTCCCAAGCCCGCTTTGGAGAGGTGACGGACTTGGTAAACTTTTGTGTGCTCTTCAAGAGTTTTGTGTGCTCTTCATGCTCTTCAAGATGCCGCGAAAATGCGCGCAATCGATTTCTCGCCTAGAAAAACCTCTAGACAGCCGGTTTTCTGGCGAAAATTAGAATTTTAGTTCATTTTCTTTTCAATACGCTTACCCCTTGCCTGAATCAAGGTCATGACGTTTTCATGCTTAGAGAATGCGCGCAATGCATGAAAACGCATTGATCGATACACCGTAAAAATTACCCCTATATGGGTTATTTTTAGAAAAAAATTCTGGTCCAAAGGCATGATAAAATTTCGCGAACTTTTGGAATAACGCAATAAATTGAACAGACTAAAAATCATGTTTGTAAACAATATCCACTATTCCCACAAATTCCGGCGGAAAATCTATGATAAATATTTTAAAGATGTCGCTAATTGATAACTATTATTTGCAATAAAATTTTAAGAATTTTAAAACGGCACTTATATTTAGACATAAAAGAAAATCAGAAGAATAACGAGAAAAATGTGGAAAAGAGCTTTTTATAAATTTTTTTCACCTAAGAATTGAATTAAGACCTGATCGATCACTCATTAGAAAGCTGAGAAGCTGCCCTACAACTTTTATATATACACCTATATCAACTTTTCGCTTCAATAAAAAGTTATACTCCAATCGTTGATGCATACCCTGATTTTTTGACCGAATTTTGACAAAGATCGGTATTTTTGACCCGGTTGCGGGCGTTTTCAGACAAAATGAACTTCCCAAAAATTGTAGTCCAGATTCCGACGAAAATTTTGGTATATTGTATTTGGCTATTTGATAACGATTTGACTGAGTTATAGCCATTTTATTCCTGAGAAATGGTAATTTTTTGATGTTTTTATCTTTTCAAGTACCCAAACCCTATGTTAACTTGGAGACCCATACAACGATTTCTGCATGAGCCTGATTTTCAATAAAATCGTAAGTATTGACACGATTGTAGAACAGCCTAAAAAGATATTGGTCGAGAAGCATTTTATGCCTCTCGATCAATATATAACCAAAATTTTCATCGGAATCTGGGGTACAATTTTTAAGAAGTTCATTTTGTCTGAAAACGTTTGCAACTGTTGCAAGTTGTCAACTTCCAATTTTTATATGTTTCAAAGATCATTGTTAACATATCATTTTCCAGAAAAGAAATGCGTCAATATTAGCTATGGCTCACCTATGTTTTCATCATACGCCTTAACATTTCAACAATATTTGTGCACATATGACAAAATCGGGCAATAACACACAAAACATTTTCCATCTTTCTCCTCAAACGATCATATCGCTCACATCACATTTTTATTATTTTGTACATATAATTTTGCATTTTAGTTTCAAACCTTAATAACTTAAAATATCACGGTTTGTACTCAAATTCCTCTATTGCACATCCAAGGCAATACAGCAACCGGGTCAAAAACGCCGATCTTTGTCAAAACTCGGTCAAAAAAATCAAGGTATGCCTCAAAGATTGGAGTATGGCTTTTTATTGAAGCGAAAACTTGATATAAGTGTACATATAAAAGTTGTAGGGCAGTTTCTCAGCTTTCTAATAAGTGATTGATGAGGTCTCAATTCAATTTTTAAGTGAAGTTATGCTTAAAACACTAAAACGATATTTCGAAACTTCGAAAAAATCGATCAAAAGTGGCCGTAGTAAAAAAGTTGTTCAAAAATATTTTAAAACATATCATACCCTGGTTTTTGAGGTTGAAAAACACGAATTTGAAGTCCGTTTTTTGATCCAACTTAACCATATTGAGATACGGGGTTATGCTTTGCAAAATATAGGGTAAACTTCAAAAAGTCATAACTCCCAAACCATATCTCTATAAGAAATGGTTTTGGTGTCGTTGGATTCCTCATGAATTCTACTACATTTTTCATATATATGATCCGTTCAAACTGATATGGTCAAAATTTAAAACTTTTTTGTTGAAAATACCTTCTGAAAAAAGAGGCCCGAAACACTTTTTTCCAAAAAATTTTATTCGATTGTTTAAAATGTATCATAAAGTGCCAGAAGATACAAAAGTCACGTTTCGTATTGTGAGTGTTAAGTAACACCTATTGGACCTACTAATCGCCATGTGCCACAAGAAAAATTCAAATGGAAAAATTTGAGAAAAAATATTTACAAATTAAAACCTCAATTTCGAAGTAATACGATTATAAATTGACAGTAAAAAAGTTTAAAAATAAATCCTAAACCATGACTTTTTAGACTATAGACATAATACATTTCTATATGACATTTGGAAAGATTATAGGCATTGCCGTAAGCAAGTAAATTTTTGGGGTTTCAATGAATCACTATTTTATACTCGAAAATAAAATCATGTTAAATCGCTTTATCACCAATAAATTCTGACAAAAATTTCAACTGCGTAGCCAAGGGTTTCCTCCTCCTAGTGATGTCATGAAATCGAATAGAACGAAATCAGTTCTCAAAATTTTCCTTTAGCTTTTTATGAAAAATGTCAAAAACAAAAATAACACAGAAATTGCGTTCTACAACTTTTATTTTGGCCACTTTTATGAAAATACATAGAAAAAAGTTACAAGAAAAATTTCGTTCGATTTCATATTTTCATAAAAATTAGTCAAAATAAAAGTTGTAGAACGCAATTTCAGTGTTATTTTTGTTTTTAACATTTTTCATAAAAAGCTAAAGAAAAAATTTTGAGAACCGATTTCATTTGATTTCGAGTCACGATTTCGTAGCATCACTACCCTCCCCCCATTCCGGGAGTCTGGTTACTCCACTGAAAATTCTTGAAAATAATTGAACAAAATCACCTTGAGGACCAAGGAGCATTTTCTTCACACGCTAGGGGTCCATTTTTAGGGAATAGTTTGTAAATGTATGCCTTATAAAGGTGCTTATAATCCGGATAATTATATTTCCCAACCCTGCTATTAACGCATTTTAATGACTAAAAGTAGTCCCATGACGAAGTTTTTAAACAATATTAGTCCCTCCTTGTATGGAATCGAGATTAATAAAGCGGATATACCAAAAAAAGAACATGTATACCCATGCCTCATTATTTAATGAATGTGTAACTTTCAAAAATCCAAAAAACACTGATCATGATTTTTAATCTCATTAGCTAGTCTCAACCTGAACTTTATTATGTGAATTAGAACTTTATTATGATACTCTTTGTGTGTTCTTATTATAGCCCATATAAAAAAACTAGACAAAAGCTAATAAAAAAGGTGTAAAAAATTGAGACTTAAATTTATTGAAGTAGAAAGACAAGAGAATGAAAATTTCCAAATAAAACTAACCATGTGGTAAGAGTAAAATCCAAGAAGATAATAGTCTAAGAAAAAAGTGTCTGGCAAGACTGGCGACATCTGGATCATAAATTTTTTGAAGATGCACGAAATGGGGGTTTGGAAAGAGATAAAAAAAGTAAATCATAAAGTTAAACTTATGGAGGGGGGTTCCTCTATAGTCGAAATTTTGGTACTACTAAGGATAGCGATCCCACTTAACATGATTTTTTTCAAGAAAATTTTGTAGCTTTTTTTGGAAATGACCTCTCTAGGGGGCAATGCGCGAAAACGATTCCTCGCATATAAGGTATTTTAGTGAAGATTAAAAAACTTGAATAATTGAAAAAATCGCAAAAGTGCTCTTTTTTGGTACACCCTGTAAATGCATAGACTTTTGACATTAAACGAAATTCGAACTTGGACCAAAAAAGTAAAAAACTAACATATTGCCACTGAACCATCTTTTTACACGTCCTATTTTTTTATATGACACGTATTGAGAAACAAAATCTCACAAAAATTCATGATCAGATATGAAAATCATAACAGAATATCAAAGCGATAACACCGCTTTTATACAACAAATCAGCAGGCTATGAGAAAAACTGAATAAAGTCCATTCCTTCTTTTGGATCTCTCACATATTACACAATGAACTTTGGCAAAATTGTGGGATAATGAGTTTCATAGATGATTTATTCATTTTTCAAAAATTCACAAAAATCGAATCGCGCGGGGCAAAGAAAGATATATGATCGATGATAGTTTACTTTCATTATTAGTCAATCGCTTCGACTAAGGAAAATTTATCCCACGCGAGAGGTAAAAAATCTACAAACAATTTTATGGTGAGTTTATTTTAGCAACTTTTTTGGCACTATAACTTTCGCCACGTTCGTGTCAATATACATACAAATCAGGCAACTCAATTAGTTTGAAATTAAATATATTTATTGACACGAAAGTGGCAAAAGTTATAGTGCCACTTTTTTGAATCGGTTAAAAAATTTTCCTCTCGACTATTTGCATGTCCATTCCTGCCCATAATGTCTGCTGTCGATGGCCAAATGGATAAGGAAGCCGCCCGTTTGATTTGACAAGTTAAACAACGTTAGGTCCGCTGGTTCGATCCCATGTGCGTAAAACTACTTTTCCACTGAACTAGCATTTTATGTTTACTTATTTAAAAATTTTTATATCCGCATTCAAAAATCGTGTGTTCCACGTGAAGCTTTAAACTAAACTTTCATTCTTCTTGCCCGCAAAATCTGATAAAACTTTTTCATTTTTCCCTATGCCGTCGATTTCTTATCGGACATAAGTTAGTTTATACAATAGAGCAAAATCAAAGTCTAAGATATGCTACACAAGTTTTTATTACACTCACTTTAAATCAAAAGCAGACCAAACAAAGACGACTTACAAATGTGTTTTTTCAAGCTAGTCAACAACCAAAACAGACATATAAGTTTGATTACAAAAACTCATCTGGATTTTTTTATATTAACACGGGAATACTCTTTCAAAATTCCAGTTTATTTGAGTGTTTTGGACCATACTTAAGATGCTTAACAACTTCACAAGAATTTTTTCAATTTTTTGCTATGAGTACCAAATAAACCAGATTCAAAATCAATTTGACGTAATGGGATTCGATCCCTGTGCTATTGGTTTGAAGTCGGGAGCACTACCACTGAGTCAAGCTCACAATAAAACGCGGCTTTTTAATTTTACATAATTTAACATGAATTTTTTCTTTTGTATTCATAGTACTTTTTTGAAAAAATTTTTTGTGGAAGTTGTTTTGCATGGTCCAAAATACTCAAATAAACCGAAGTTTTGAAAGAGTATTCCCGTGTTAATCAAAATAATAATAATAATCATGGATAAAGAAAGTGAAAAAAGAAAATCGAGCAGTGATCCAAATCAAACATAATGGCATAGCCCGTAGCGCAGCAACTTTTCATTTACAAGGACCAAGTCCGATCATGGCGCACCAAAATTCTGAAAAGATGTAGACAAGAATAAAAAAATAAAAAAATGTCGCCAACAGACCCAGCTCGCCGAGCGCTTCAAAACTAGTTCCATATCATGGGGGTTTTGTGGGGTTTACCCATGGTCGAGTGGCTAAAGCATCCGGCATTAACTCATAGGGCGTGGGTTCGATTCCGCACCCAAAAGTCTTTTATTTTGGTGTCAAAATTCATGAAAATTTTTGCATTTCTACATTTTTATGCGGGGAACACGATAGAGCTATTATTTTTCCAGGAAAACTTTTGGAAAAATCTCAAAAAAGATATTTTTCGATTTTTCCAAAAGTTGTCATGGAGAATACCCATGGTCGAGTGGCTAAAGCATTGGGCCATCATGTTTCCCACATAACAATGTGCATATGCAAAAATTTCCATGAATTTTGACACCAAAATAAAAGACTTTTGGGTGCGGAATCGAACCCGCGTCTTATGAGTTAATGCCGGATGCTTTAGCCACTCGACCATGGGTAAAACTCATAAAACCTCATGATATGGAACTAGTTTTAAAGCGCTCGGCGAGCTGAGTCGGTTGGCGGCATTTTTATTTTTGATCCTTGCTTATATCTTTTCGGAATTTTGGTACGCCGTGCTATATCTCGTCACAAAAATTTTGTATATTACAAATTTTTTGCACTTATTCCAACATTTAAACTTAAAAAAATAAAAATCTTTGAAAGTTTGTTGATAAGCCAACTGAGACATTATGATCGATTTTGGTCGCATTTATGAAAAAAATTTTCTTCATGTTTGTCCGTTACGTAAGCATATAAAAAAGAGCATATAGTTTATTACATCAAAGCTTATAAATTGTTAAACGAATTGATGTTTGGACATATTTGTTTATTAAGATTTTTATTTGTTAAACATATGAAAATTTTGAATTGTTGTGGAAAAATATTTGGAAAAATAAGAAATAGAAAATAGATATAGAGGGCACTTCCGATCAATTGAAAAAATTCATCACTCACATAGTGCAAATGGATTTGCTCCTGTACCATGAGTGATGAAATTCATCTTGAATAAGAAAGGTTTGATCCTCGGGGGTCAAAATTTTGTCTTTTATTGAATTAAAAATTTTTTTAAAAACAAAGCTTTATGTCACAAAATTTTTTAAGGGTTATTACTTTTTCGTACGATTTTCTCGTTTTTCTATCGATTTTCATCAAAAGTAACTTTTAAAGAACCAGTCTAGTAATTTACATCCATATGAAAAAATTATATATTCGGAAAGATCATGAAAATTGGAGCAATTTTTTGTTTTTACGGCATGTTCTGAATCGTTTTAGTTTTCGAGATAATTGCGTTTGAAATTTTGAATTTGTTACAAGCTCTTCGTTGTAATACACAAACTTTTTTGAATTTTTTGCGGAAAAATCGACTTTTGCGTCGATTTTTTCAATTTTCATAAAATGGCATTGTAGAAATTCTTTATAGCTAAATGAGACGAACAAAATAAAACCAAAAGTATCCTATTTGAACATTGTTTTGAGTTATTGAAACGAAAATTCTGATTCACGTTTTCGTTTCAATAACCCAAAACAATGTTTAAATTGAATAGTTTTGGTATCATTTGTTCGTCTCATTTAGCTATAAAAAATTGCTACAATGTTCATTTTATGAAAATTTAAAAAATTGATATAAAAATCGATTTTTCCGCAAAAAATTCAAAAAAGTTTGTGTATCACAACGAAGAGCTTGTACACAAATTCAACTTTCAAACGCAATTATCTCGAAAAGTACAGCGATTCAGAACTTGCCGTAAAAATAAAAAATGCTCCATTTTTCATGATCTTTCCGAATATTTCTTTTTTTAATATGATTGTAACTTACTGGACTGGTCCTTTAAGAAAATTGTAGAAGAAATCAAGCTCTACAACTGTGGTAAAAGAGATTTTAAACGAATCTTTCTAGAAATCGATCAAATCAAAATAAGTATCCTTACAAAATTCTTGTGACACCCGAAGCTCGGTTTTCTCGAAAAATTTGTCTTAAAAAAGTTGTTCAAGCATGTAATTTTAATGGGGATTTACTTTAACAATTTTATTGCTTCGACAAAAACAAAATTATGACCTCTGGGGATCGAACTCTCTTCATTCATGAAGAATTTTGTACCACTTGTGCCATCGCCGCTGAAATTTTACAAATATTAATGGAAAATGCTCTATCAAGATATTCTACAATCAAGAAAAGTTCCATAGGATAGATTAGCTATCTGGGAGCAAGAAAACGATTATGATACATAGCACCGAAAAGAGAAAAATTAGGATTCAAAAAATTTTTTAATGCGACAAAATTAAAAAAGGAATAAATTTTTAATCCATTGTCTCTCATATGAACAATAAAGATTATAACAAATTTTAAAAAATCTTCCACGATTTTTTGAATTTTTTAAAGAAACAAAAACGTTTTAACGTCCTTTCACCTACAATAAAAGTGAGTCGAATAAAAAATAAGATGACTAAAATACCTTAAGATGATTAAAGTTCATTTGAAAATATGTTTATGTTGATATTTTCTTAAAATATCATGCAAAAATCTTTTAAAAAATATGACCGGTTAAAAATTTTTCTTTCATTCAAATTTTTCAAAAGGATTTAATAGTTTATTAATTCTCGCCGATCTCTTTTTGAATCAAAATAAGACGATTATGAGGCATGAGGAAATTCGTCATTTTTAGTGATTTTTCAAAAAAATTTTTGTAAATTTTAAAACATCTTGATCGCCTTATGATTTTTTCGGAATTTTTGATTTTTGGCCATGAATGATGGATGAATAGAAAAGTTTGGGCGGATGGATGATTGAACGAAGGGGGGGGGGGTAATTTACCTCCCATCTGTACATGTATAATCCGTTTCAGCTCCAACTATAAAAAAAGCTGGACCCAAAATTCAAAACCCGAAGTAGGCATCCCATCCGATCTGGCAAGTTAAGCAACGTTGGGCTAATTTTAATATCGTAGGTTCAATCCCCATCCGTTTGCTTGTGTCCGAATTCGATAAAAAATTTTGCACATGGGTAGTTTTATGTGAGAAACATGTTGGTAAAGTTATTTTTTCAAAAAAACTTTTTTACCGGACCCAAAAAAGATTCGATAAAAATGAATTTCGATTTATGGAAATTAGTGTCGTAGCCAATATTTCATTTCAGAGATAAATTTGCCAAAAACGATTTTAAAAAATGTCAATTTTAAGGGGAAAATGGTAAAAAATCGCATTTTTCCGGCCTTCGGTTGATTTCGGGAGAAGACGAGTAGCTGTGAAAGGGCAACGAGTACCAAAGCACATAAGTTAATTAATCATAATTAACTTATGTGTTTTGGGAAAAATCAGCCATTTTTTGAGGGAAGTCCCTCCCCCCAACCGAACCCCTCAGCTATGTTCTTGGTGAGGGCAATTGCTCGAATTACCCCCCCCCCCCTAACTACACCCCTGATGGGGGATCAAATTCTCCCCGTTCCAGATGAATTTTGCACCATTTTCTCCTGCACCATCGGCACTGAATTTTTTTTATCGTTGTGGGAAACGCCCTATACCTAACACGATTTTATTTTACCAATATTACGATCAAACAAAAATCATTCCCCATCAGCAACCAATCTTGTGAATTCATCCCAAAATTTAATTATGTGTATTTACATGTGAAAATGTGGCCATAAATAATTTTAAAATACCAATTTTACATGATTTATTTTAATCGTAAAAAAGATTAATGAGTAGACAAATCGACAGGTGGGAGATGAGATTCACATTAATGAGTTGATGATGATCTATGAATACAAATTTATGAACATAAACGAAAAGACGGGTGCCAGATTTTGGAAATTGTGGTTTCCAAAATCTGGCTGGGGCTATGTCTCTACATCTTTATGAATGGGACACAAAAATTAGTTGTAAATTTTTGATTGATTTCAAAAGCAAAATTTTTCATAAATCGTTTTTTTATAAAATTTTAACGAAGGGAGAAATAGATGGCACTAGGTCCGAGTTCACCTCACAGTTTTTGCGGAATTAGTTCACGAAATTACCTCACAGGATTTAGTTCACGGAATTAGTTCACAGGTTTATGCGAATTTGTGTCCAATAGGTTATTCGATGCAAAGGATTCGTTTCGAAAAGCGCTTTGCGAAAAGTCCAAATTTTCATATTGAAACACATTCGAAAAGTCCTACAACCGGACAAAAGAGAGTTAATAAACGTTGAATTATTAAAGAAATCGTGAAAATTGTCCGAAATTGTGCAATTTGCTATTTACATAGCGTTCATTTTGGTTTGCAACATCAATGTTTTTAGTCGTTCTCGCACTCTCTCTAACGAATTTCTATGCGGTCTTTTTTAAATTGTAGCTGAACAATAGCCAAATAAGTGTTGCTAAAAATTTTCAAAATCCGTTGATCCTAACATTATGAAAACTTACTTTGAAAACTTCAAAGTCGATTTTCTTCACCTTAACAAAATGTTAGAAATTTAATTTTTGTATGAAAACACAGAGCTTTAGTCCCTCTAACACATGCAAAAAACCGTATATAAAAATTATTTAACAGTGACGAGATATTTGACTTTGAAGTTGATAGTCAAAAAATGAGGCAAAAACAAAATGACGCACCCGGGAATTGAACCCTCGACCTTCTGGTTGCTAGTCTAACGCGCTAACCACTACACCATCACCATATGGTGTAGTGATAAGGTGAAGAACATCGACCATCACCACATAGTGTAGTGGTAGGTGAAGAAAATCGACCACATGGTGTAGTGGTTAGCGCGTCAGACTAGCAGCCAGAAGGTCGAGGGTTCGATTCCCAGGTGCACCACTTTTGTTTTTGCCTCATTTTTTGACTATCAACTTCAAAGTAAAATATCTCGCCACTGTTAAATAATTTTTATGTACGGTTTTTTGCATGTGTTAGAGGGACTAAAGCTCTGTATTTTCATACAGAAATTAAATTTCTAACATTTGGTTAAGGTGAAGAAAATCGACTTTGAAAACTTCAAAGTAATTTTTGACATGTTAGGATCAACGGATTTCAAACAATTTTATCACTTATTTGGCCATTGTTCAGCTAAAATTTAAAAAAGACCGCATAGAAATTTGTGAGGGGTGTGAGAACGACTAAAAAAATTGATGTTGCAGACCAAAATGAACGCTCTGTATCTGACACCCTCTCATTCACAAGAAATTTAAAGTTTAAAAAATTTACACTATTCCCATATCATAAAACCATAAGAACCACAAACCTCCTTTCTTTATTAAACAAAAGAAAAAGAACACTACGTAAATGTCCTTTTCGAGTACAAACAATGAAAGAAAACTTTTATTTATATCAAAAATTTTTTTGACAGCTAGCTTTTTTTCATTCATATGTCTTCTTCTTGTTTGTAAGAATCACTAGCGCGGAAGGGGAATGAAGCCAAAAAATTTGATCAAAACAATGCCACACAAATTATATACTATACATATTTTTTCAAGTGGATTAAAGCAAATATTAATTTTGAGGATTCCTTTCAATATTTTAATACTTAAAAGAATAACAAATGGAATTTTTAATCACCAAACACAAATCAAAACATAAAAAATTCGGAAATCATCAAAAATTATTAACACCAACATGTTTTTTTGAAACGATTTTCCGCGAAAATCTCCAATTGACTTCCTCAAGGAACTTTAGGTTTCCAATGTCCAGTCGGATATTTCGATTGTTTACAGAGTCTTAAAAACCGGATAAGCTTAAAAAAAGTTTTGAAAGGTCGATTTATTTGACAAGGAAACATGTTGATTTCAAGGAGCAGGTCTCGGAGAGCATTTATATTTTTTTAATGTAAAATTTTGAAGGGATGGATGATTAGCATTTAAAAAAATTTCTTAGCTAAGCATAAGAAAAAGTAATTATGTATGTTTGATGTTTAGATTTTGAAGGTAGATTAGGAAATGAACTAGTGTTCGATCCCGAGTTCGGGATTGACCTCTTGGCCGGGACGGGATTTTTCGGGATGAGCTATGGCAGGATTTTCGGAACCCGGGACGGGATTTGAAAAAAATTTACCTTGGACGGGATCGATCACTAAAATGAATGTGAGAGATAGTGTTAGTTTGTAATGTTATCGAATACGAAAAGGGTGGTCAAAATGAACCGTGCTGCACGATTCGTTTCGAGTTGTATAAGTGAACCGTACACCATAGGTCGGCAAGGTAGGGGGACCTCCGATGAGGTGGTCCCCCTCAATTTTGGGTTCATGAGTGTCAGGGGAAGGTTCCTTTCCCTTGCCGACCTATGGTGTACACGCTTACAAGGAAACTGTCAGTACATGTCCATCGAAATTTTTTTTGAGACATAGCTATTATTGTAGAGCATAGCTACTTTGGCTTTAGAAAAAATAAAATTAAGGCGCCATTCGTTAAGCCTGAGGAGATAGAGCTCATTGAAGTTTACGTAGTACAGGTTGTTTTTTGATTGCTCCCACATTTCAAAAATTCGCCAAAAATCAAGTTTAAATCCGTTTCCATCGCCCGATAGCTCAATCGAACGCCCTAATCACCGGATTTTTTTAGAAAACAAAATTATTGAAAAAAATTTATTTTTGATTTTTTTAGCCTATAAATAGTGTGAAAATCACGGTTTTTTTAAAGACAAACTTTCTTGAGTGTTCAAAGGTTGCCTTAAACGCTTTGAGCGCGCCCCAAATTGAATTTATTTAATGAGATTAACGCATCGGAAAGTTTTTTAAAGTCATTTAGAGTCAAAATTCGATCCCTAAAAATTCGAAACCATGTTCGAAGCTCAATACCATCGATTTTACGTGTATTTTTTGAATTTTCTAACCTGTCTAAAACACCCTAGATAAT